>JAOEHX010021427.1:0-25154 GCA_025448015.1 Bolborhynchus lineola | reverse complement strand
TCCTCTGGACTTGTTCCAACAGTTCCATGTCCTTTTGATGTTGAGGACACCAGAACTGTACACAGTACTCCAAGTGAAGTCTCCTAAGAGCAGAGTAGAGGGGCAGGATCACCTCCCTCGACCTGTTGGAAGGCAGCTGACAAGTCTGTAATGTCACCACAGGCCCCTGATCTTTAGCAGAGAGAAGTAACCCACCAGGCTCACCGCTGCAGCAGCCAGCATGGCAGTCATAGGTTCTTGGGGTACTCAAGTAGATTATGCTGCCTTAGTTATCTTAGCCAATAATTCAAAGACTGGTGACTGAAAAATAGATAACTAGAATGCAAGGATTAAGTGCTGTTGGCTTCTGAAACAGGGTTATATGGCAGCTTCTTTAAGTAAAGGTTGTAGTGTCTGTGTCTGTGCAACATTTAGCACTCCTGAGCACAAAGAACGTGTATGAATCGATTGTGGGGAGGCCAGTAGTCCTAAGCATGTTACACTGCTGATAGCAAGGATTAGGCTTCTAACAGGATTGGGATCAACCCTCTAAGCACATTTTAAAATATCATTGTCTCTGCATGTGTGAGTTAAAGAACATCATGCGATAGTTAATGATGTTTTCCAGTGTAGCAGCTTTGTGGTTTAAATGTTTTGGACAGGTTGTGCAGACATATGTATGAAAAAGCTTATTTAAAAGCTTATCAATGTGGAAATAGTCTTCAACCTGATCTTCTAAAACCTGTACTGGTTTTCTTGTTCAATTGGGAGTTTCTTGCAAAGCTACTTCTGGCTCCTGCCAAAAATGAGAGGTTTTCTGACTCTTCCCCCAGCCTCCAGCAGCTGCTTTGAATTCTGTGAGTAATGTAAAGATGCCATTTAAAAATGAGAGGTTTATTCCATCCAGACACTGTGTTTCTTCCAAAGCACCGGAGTATTGCAGTTAGAGCATTAGAGCAGAACGTCCTTCTGGCATTTATGGGTCAAAGTTGCATCAAGTTTGGTTTAGGTTTTCAGGACTTGAGACTCTAAGGAGTGTAAAGGCCAGGAATCTGCCTGTATTCAGATGGGAAAAAGCACGTCTGAAACAGGGGTATTCATTTGCCCTCCAGAAACTTGTCCTAATGATTTAGAACATTTATGCCTAGCTCTCGGTGAACTCGTCACCAAGTTCTGCATGAAAGCTGCTTCTGCTTTTGTTCCTACGCTGGGGTCAAAGTTGCCTTTCTTTGCAGCAGGATGTGACTTGAGGGTTATTTACAAAACAGCGCTTGAAGAGATTCCAGAAAAGTCAAAATCTCTTTTGTGGTGAACCTCCCTTCAAGGCAAATGCGCTTTAGGAAACATCACTTGGGCAATTCTTCATCTTCTTGTGCAAAAGAAGAGTCAAATGCCCCTTGAGAGTGCAGCATTTCTCTTTGCAGGGCAGTGCATTGCAAAGCATTATCTTGTGTTCTTTTGGGGTTGGTCACCTGCTTGTTGCAGTGACCCGTATGAGCCAGCTGGTTTAGATCTACCACATTTTAACCAAGTGGGTTTATTCCTCCCCCCCCCCAGCTTTTCACTCAGTTATTTTAACTCACTTGCATTGTCCAGCTCATTGGCCACAAATGCAGCCCCACTTTAGAAAACAATGGCTGAAGAGCATATTGCAGAAGAGGAAAGTAAACCCCCAGCAGCCTGGCCTTCAGGACAGGCAGTGTTTATTAGAATGCAATAAATCTCTCTCCCACTTCCTGGCCATCACAGCGGCTGTTCTGAGGAGGAAGTAGCTCAGTAGCCAGGTGGGTTTATCCTCTAGACCAGAGGCTCCCAAACCTTGTGGTAACAGCTGCCAGAGAAGCTAAAAGCCTTTGTTTCCAACCTCAAAACAAACTGAGCTGGTGCAGATTGAATCCTGAATTAAATCTGTGCAAAGCTGCACAGAGATAGCAATAAAACACTCAGCGGTTGTTACACACGTCAGGTATAACCAGGCTCTCTTTCCCTGCTTTATTGTGTGTGTGACTTTGAAAGGAATGAGAGCATGCCTTGGTACTAAGAAGCCTTTCAATATAGTGAAGATTAAGGCTCTTAGAAATAATATGCCATTTTACTTAATGATAGAATCTTCTTTAGGATGTGTACTTTAAAATGCTAGCTTTATGCTACAAAGACTTTCAAACAATGTCTTCAATGGCTTGAAATGCTAAGAGGTTATGTTCAGGTAATGATTTCCACTCAGATCTTTCTTTGAATTGCAAACTAAGATCATCCTAAAGGGGGAAAAACCTTTGTGCCAGAGAAGTTACACTGAAGTAGTAACCGAGTCTTTGTGGCAACCCTTTGATAGCCTGATTTATGTGATTTGGTTATAATGCGGTCGGTATTTTATTCCCACACAGATCTTCCAGACTTCAGAGCTTTAAGAGGAAGTTTTACTTTTGAAATGGCTGCATCTCACCTTGAAGTGTGCCTTTGGATCACGCTGACTTGCTTATCCGTAATGGAGACTGAAGTAATTAGTCTTCATTTCAAGTATCTTCTTGTTCTCTTTCATAGGAATAGATAATGGAGCTGGATGCTGGAGGGCTTGGATGTTTGGCTTTACACTGTTCCCCTTCCCACAAGTCAACTCCCTTTCATGTGTTAAGCAATAAGATGTATTTTGTTTCAGTGTGATTACTCAGAGTATAAACACCAAAGCAGACTGCATGCTTTCGCTCCTGTAGCACGCAAGGAAGGGAGTGAGATGTGTTTGTATGAAACTTCACTTGAGCCTACACTGAGATTTTTATACTGAAAACTGGCTTTGTGTTTGTGACTTGTTTTAAGGTGCTGGGAACCCAAACTGCAAAGTGGCAATTGTAATGGGCAAAACCAGAAACTCCTCAGCATCCAGGTAAGGATCCTGAGGATACTCTCCATCACCTGGAGGTGCTCATGAATCACAGGAGAGTTTTAAACCTGTGCATGTGCCTGTTGTGCCCAAGTTCCTGTTTTGCTGACCAAAGGCTCGCAGCCTTTCACTGTTCCCTGCTTGCAATGGGTGCTTTGCACTAGCTCTGCTGTTTGTGCAGCTAACACAAACCGCACTGATGGATCGGATCAGGAGGTTTGGGAGGGTTCACTCAGTCATGTTGGTTTTAGTCTGCATCAGTTGTTCAACCAACAGCTATCTCTGGCTTACAATTTATTTCATAGAAATCAATTACCAAGAGGGAGAACTGCTTGCTTGAATGATAATAAAGCCCAAACTTTTCAGAGCTTCCCTGAGCAGGGAAGCCAACAAACAGCACATCAGAGACCCACAGTTATCTACTAAGTTTTTCCACATAGGTATCTTTAGGTGCAGAAGATTACATTTGAAACATGGGATGTTTGTTACATGAAGATGTGTGAGCTGAGAGCATTGCACATCTTTAATAAGGCCTCTCATTCTATTCTTGTATGCATAAATATAGTATATCCTTCTTCTTCTTTAAAGGATGTTTTTCAACCCTTATTACCAACCTAAAATTGCCTTTTACAAAAACCTACACAAGTGATGAATATAATGCTTTGTGACTGGTTCCATTAAAATCATACAGCTTCTAATGCAAGGAATTTGGAACATTTATATCTCAAAGTTGGATTTTAGCCCAAATCCAACTGCTTATCTGGAGATTTGGCCAGGTTCCACTGAGCAATAAACAGTAACTTACAGCACATACAGGATGGTTTCTTTGGCAGCTGTACAGACACTCTTGGAACACAAGTTCATGGAGGGGATTCTATGGTACTGTGCTTGCTATAACTGTGTACTGAATTCAGGGACCTGGGATGGCACCTCCAGTTCTGTGTGACTAATAACTGACCTGGAATATTCTGAAGGAATTTAAACATGGGGATTTTTTTCCCTAAACTATAGGCAAGCCAAGATGCTGCTGCTGAGAAACGTCTTGAGAAAAGAAGGGCAGTGGCGGTGGGGAAATTGGGTGATTCAAAAGTACCTGCACGTGACAGAAGTGGTATTTTTTGCACAAGTGGTTGTGGTGCACTGCAGTGCCAGGAGTATGTTTTCACTTGTTGACTTAGGGATTCAAGGAGTGCTGAAGCCCGCGTGCCACGCTGCATGCAGATGGGGATGGCTGTGATCTGCGTAGGTAAATCACAACATTGGCTTTATGGGACTCCTAAACTGAGGATAGAAAATCGAAGTGGAGGGAGGGGACAGCAGGCTCAAAGCTGATCCTAACTTGTGCATTTGGTCTTGGTCAGGTACAAGCAGCACAGTATGATTATCGTTCCCATGGACACCCCAGGGCTGAAGCTGATAAGACCCCTCTTCGTGTTTGGCTACCTGGGTAGGTGACAATATTCATCAGCTCTATGTGTATGAATGTCAGCAGTCTCAGAAGCTGCAGTAATACTAATAAATATAGTATATGAAATAAACCAGTGAAGTGCATCTACAGAAAAAGGGTTAGGAATTGAAGACATGCATTCTTACCCTCCTTCGTTTCACCCTGTGGTTGTGTTTTCTCTGTCCCTGCAGATGAGATCCACGGAGGACACTTTGAGATCCACTTTAATGATGTGCGAGTCCCTGTCTCCAATATAATACTGGGTGAGTTTCAGTGTTAATTCCTTTTGAATTCATACAGCAACAAGCCAAATCATATTTTCTGAATCATTGTAAGTTACTGTGTTAGCTGTGGTCAGTTGAGCCAGGGCCTCAAACATGCTCAAGAGGGAGCTCACTCTTCCTTTAGCAGGCTACCTGCTGCTTGAGGGGCACAGCAGGAAGGTGACTGAAGGAAGCTGTAGCTGTCGTGTGAAAATCACTGCCCTGAAGTAGAGCAAAGCAGAAACTGTCAGTTCTTCCCCCAAAGCCAGTTCTCACAGACTGCACGGGCTTTGAAAAGAGCATTCTGTGGCCGTCCATGCCCAGCGTCTGCCAACTCAGCAGATCTGAAAACAATAATGAAAGAACGGGCAGGCCAGCTCTGTGCCCTTCTGCAGGAAGAACTTCCCTTTGCCTCTCTCACTGACTACAAATCCTGATTGCTTCTGTTTCCTCTCTCCTATTTTCATTTCACTGAAAAGAGTTTTCTGTCTTGAGCAGCCCTGGGACCTGGAAACCAAAGTCTTTCCCCAGATTCTCATACCAGATCTCTTTACATGTATTTTTCAATGTATTGATTTAAATCAGGTAGATCAGAAACTATAAGGGGTGTGCTGTGGACTGGAAGTGTTATTAACAGTGTCACCACAGACCTAATTGGCAGAAACAAGCAAGGTTTCTACAGAATAAACTTCTAAGCAGCTTGCTTCTAGCTCTGGTGCTGCGAGGCCACTTCTGCTCAGAGCCACAGATCACTCCCAAGAGGGAATCAAGGACTCTGCATGTGCCTGTGCTTCTTTCCATCAGGTGAGGGCAGGGGGTTCGAGATCGCTCAGGGTCGGCTGGGGCCTGGCCGAATCCACCACTGCATGAGGTCCCTCGGCGCGGCTGAAACCGCTCTGCAGCTCATGTGCCAGCGTGCGGCGCAGAGGGAGACCTTCGGGAAGAAACTCTATCAGCATGTAAGCACCTTCCCTCTGCATCCCCATTCCTGTGCTCCAGGCATCAATCACCCTTTGGTTTGCCTACACAGAGCCTTGGGACGCTGATAAGAGGCACTGCAATACATGTGCCCTAACCTTGATCTCTTGTTTATAGCGCCTCAGGCAGCAAAGGAAAAACCCCATTGCAAGGCTCCCAGTTCTCATTACGAACTATAGGATTTGAGTGAGATCTGGCATTGTCCCAAGGATCACAGGTTAGATAATTCTTCCTGCAACAAAACCATGTGCTACAAACGAATTGCCCAACTGAGGAACCTTGTGTGCTTTAAAGTCATTCAGTTCTCTCTCAAAGATTAACCTAAAACCTGCCCATGGCAGGAGGTTGGAACTGGATGATCTTAGGATCCCTTCCAACCCAAACCATTCCATGCTTCTGTGATTCTATTTCCCCTTGCAATGACTTGGATACCTTTTGCTGGATCTGAACAGAGGTTTTGGCACCATGGTTTTTGTCTTTCGGCTCTCACTGATCAGTTTGGAATGGTTTTTTTAGCCGTACCTCTCAAGGTTCTGCAGTTACAATCCAAATGCCCCGTTTTTGTGTGAATTTGTCATCAAGCCATCTCTGTTCATGGTGACCAGCGGCATTTAGGGTCTGAATGTGACCAAAACTGTTACTTCTCTGCTCAAGTATTTGTACTTATGAAAGTACAAACCAAAGCATGACCCTGTTGGGATTTTTTGTCTTACCATGCTCTGGAATTGAAATACTGTTTTGTGAGCATAATAAAAAGGTGACATTGTTTTTTTTATAGGAACCATCAGCATTTAGTAGTTGCTTATTACATGTCAAGGGTTCCTAAGGCTATTTCAAGAGCTAGGATGCTAAGGGGCTGTCTTGGGGAACAGAGGCTGTCACCACCCTTCTGTGGGCAGCTGGGTGTAGCTGAACCCCTCCACCTGCGTTCAGACCACCTTTGCTGCCATGAGGATTCACACTGACATGGGTACTGCATGTTTGCTCACGCCTTCATGGCTACAACATCCGTCTCCAGGCAGCTTTTGCACTGACAAACATCGCATGAGCAGGGCTTGTTTCTGCTGTGGTTTGTTGGCTGAGAGCAGGAGGGAAGGGCTGCCAAGGCCATAACTTTGTTTGGATCAAGGCAGCTACTGATTGATCATCATCAGTGTGAACAGGCAGTTGTGGCAGTTATGAGCCCTGCTGCAGCTGTGCACATGACACACCACCACCGGTATGTGAAGCAAACCAGAACCAATTCCTCTCCCTTTTCACCTTCCATTGACTGCAGGCTGAGGCATGTCAGACAGGGAGAGGGCTGTGAGTCCTGGTGGGTAAAGGAAAGCAGTAAAAAGCAGGCTTTGGGGAGAGGGGGAGCAGGCAGTGGTGTGACCAGGAACAAAACCTTCCTTACATTGAGTATCCTGTCAGTCAAGTGGCTTCTTTCTTTTTACCTCACACATGCATTAAACTAGCTTGAATTTGCACAAGGGCCTCTCCAAGGGATGCTGAGGCTGAGGGGTGTCTTCCTTGGGGCAGGGCTTCCCAGGCAGGCTGGGAGCACTCACAGCCTGCTGCTGGCTTTGCTTTCTGCAGGAGGTTGTTGCGCACTGGATCGCTGAATGTCGCCTCGGCATAGAACAGGCTCGGCTGCTCACGCTGAGAACAGCCAGCAAGATGGATGCGCTGGGCAACAGAAAAGCAAGGAAAGAGGTAAAACTGCTTTGGGCAGCCTCAGGCTAGGACTTGGCCCTGCAATAGCTGTGCATCCAGCTGCTTGAAACACAAGCCGAAGCACGGCGCTAAGCGTAGCATAACTTTGTGTTGAAAAGAGATGGCTTTGAGCTGTGCTTTTGTTTGGTGTGAGCTTGGAAAGTGGTCTCAGTTAAAAACTTCAGGCTCCATCTGGTGAAGTTGTTAGAAGTTAAAGAAGCCTAAGTATTTCTTCCCTGTCTCAACACAAGAGGTTTGGGTGACTGGAAACAGTTCTACCTTACCCAGGTAAGCCCTCATCCAAGCCCAGGGGAGAGGAATGGGCTGTGAGCTGCCAATCTCAGTAGAAGGGTTAGGTAAGCATTTTCATTTCATTATGAAGCTGTTACTGACACTGTGGGTTCTCTTCTAACTCCAGGTAGCCATGACTAAAGTGGTTGTCCCTCGAGCTGTGCTTAAAGTGATTGACTGTGCAATCCAAGTGTGTGGGGGAGCAGGAGTTTCCCAGGATTTTCCTTTGGCTTTTATGTGAGTAAAGAGAGCCTCAGCTGTAGATTCTCAGCATTCCTTTTAAAATCATTTTAGAAGCTGTTTCACCTCAGATAACCTGAAACAGTGGTCCTTACGCCTTTAAGCTAGAAAAAGCTCAAACCATTTGGTTTTACAGTTCAATTGCACTGCTTTACCTTACCTGAAGTAGTCCATAGGAGCACAGAGGGCCTGTTTCTAAAGCTCAGCCATACCCTGGCAGCCCTGGAGAAAAGCAAACCTTCCCTTTTTCCATATCTCAAGGCTGCCAGGAAGATTCTGCTGCAGTATCTCCTGTGTGATCACCTTTTCAAAGAGGTTATTGGCATGAGGCTGGCTGGAGCAAACAGTGCTGAGTGCTCCTGCTCCCCCTAACCCAGATCTCCCCCCCCAGGTTTGCCTACATCCGGACCTTGCGCCTGGCAGATGGGCCCGACGAGGTTCATCTCTCGACCATCGCAAGGTGGGAACTGCTTGAGCAGTCCAAGAAGCTAACAGCAAAAATCTAACGTCAGCACAAAGCACCTTGCGGGCAGGAAGGGCTCCAGAACGATGTTGAGTGCAATAGTGTTGTTTAAGTTAAAACTGAATACAGCAATTTGGTTCTACCTTACAGAATCACAGAATGGTTTGGGTTGGAAAGGACCTTAAGAACATCCAGGTCAAAGCCCTTGCCATGGGCAGGGATGCCTTGAAGCAATACACATTCTCTCCCTCTTTACCTGTAATTCTTACACTTACTAATCAGGTGCTTGCTTTAAAAACCTTGCAGATTGCCTTGTAAATACCAGAATGTGGCTGGGTTTTATAACGCTACATTAAATCTATTTTCTAACAGCCTTAAAGTTCCTTATTTACTCGGAGCCAAAGCCTTCTTTATCTCTTCAGTGTAGGCAAAGCAGTTTTAACTCAACAGTTTCACCCCACTTAGGTTATTGCAAGCTGGGTAACGGCCAGGAGCCCTGTTCAGCCACACACAAGTTCAAGGCTCCTGTTTCCCACACCTTCAAAGAACAGCTTCGTAAGGCCACCACCTTTTCTCTCATTAACAAGGCTCTTAATTCCCTTTATTTTAAAATTTTCTGTACATATGAATGATCTGTATAATGTACACTCAATATAGAAAGATTTTATATACTGAATAATGTATAGAACATTTCACAATTACACTAATTTCTTACATAACGTCAACTTTTAGGTTGGGTTTTTGCTGAAGCTCTGTCAATTTGGTCAAGCCAGTTATACATACGAATGTCTAATGCTGTTTGATCTCAGGAAGAAGAGAATGTTAATGATTAAGGACATCAGTGACCCGGTGCAGGGACAAACCCTTTGCAAGTCATGTTCAATGGGAGTGATCATGTCAGACTGGGAAGAGGAGGGGGATGCCCTTTTAGTGGAGGTTGGTGAGGTCAAAGTGATTTTAGCCCAATTCCTCTAGACTGTAGCTCAACTCCAGTCGTGCTAATTCATCAAATATAAAAACTAGGAAAGTTTGATTCACAGTCTTGTAAACAAATAGAAAGGAAAAAAATGTGCTTACGTACAACAAGAAAAAAACTTCTTGTGTACCCATTTCAGCTGATCCACAGAGTGCTTCCTTGTGGTACAGTGTGACAGAATCACTGACTTTTCCCTAAAAAAAGAAGAACCAAACAAGTCTTAGAAAAAGGAATAACACTGTCATAAACACTTGGAAAGGCAGTAAGTTCACTTCAGAGCGTTGGAGGAAAGTGCTGTTCCTCATCACTGGCCACGCTGCCTTTGCCTCTTTCACATGGGTCTGCAGTCCTTAGCTGCCATCTCCCACTTCGTTGTCTACCGGGGGTGGTACGTGGGGCATTACAGATGCTGTCGTCCCTGCAGTGAGGTAACCAGCGACTCCAGGGCCTTTTGGGAGGAAAACACAAAGCTGGTGAGGAACCTTGAACCCAAAGAGCAACTGAGCAGCTTTATCCTCTGCGGTACCACTCAAACACATCATTTAAGTCAACCAGACACCTTAAACAAGAACACATCAGAGCTTCCATTTAGATTCTTTGGAATCTGGGAATAGCAGGAATTCCAGCTAACTCAGCCCACCAAGTGGAGTAGCTTGTGGAGGCTGTTCTCAGACTTGCTCAGCATTTTCTATTCTGGTGTGCCAAATGAGTTCCAGAAGAACCCCAACTGCTCTGCATCCCACCAGCACCGTGGATGTGGCACTGAGGAGGGGCTGCCTGGCTTTTACTAAGGGGGGGGACCCACTGCAGGAGTGAGGTGAGTTTGGGTGAGCATCCCACCACTGCTTCAGTACTGCAGGGGGGTCCCAGTGTGTAGTTACAGGAAGTGCAGTGGGTTGCCTTGTGCTTTAGGCAGCTCTTAGTGCCTCTGGCTAGGAAGAGGAACAGCATTCTCAAGATACACAAACTGTATCAGCAGTACAGAACTCCTCACCATCAATACATCTCGATGTCAGTAACTGGAGGGGTGGGCAGTTTTGCACTGCAGACAAAGCCTGTCTCCACTGAAGCTTCAAGTTTAAAATGTACTTGAATAGAAACTTTCAAACACAACCAGAACTGCTGCTGCAGCAGGAGATGTTCCAACAGCAGCTCTTCCCAGATTAACAACTGTAGGAAACTGCCAACCCACAACACGCTCCTGCATCGATACAGTGATCAACTTGGTGTTAGACCTTCAGCCCACTCTGCTGATCTTCAGCAGGGTTAAGTTCTGCTGTGTCCTTTATGCTCCCCACTTAAGTCATCCCCACAGAGTTCCTCCAGATTTGCTACCCCTTCATGCCCCAGCCTCCCTCCTCACACCACAGCCTGGAGTCAGAACATCAGTGTTGTTTGTCTTCTTGCAAACAGTCCTACACTTGTCCTGCAAGCAAGAGAGCAAAGCAAACAGTGTCTGTGGTAACAAAAGCTCTCTGGCTTCAAAAGGGACTTCTCTTTGCCAGCCCAGCAGCAGCATCTGCTCAGCCCCAGTCCCACTTCTACATGTCCTGCTGTGAACATTCCACTACTTCTTTTGTCTCAAGCTTTTCCACCACAGAGGATTCCTAACACACTTCACAAGTGTAGCAGTACCAGTGAGTATCAGCCAGTGCAGCTGTTAGTTTTATGCTCCTGTGTGTTGAAGGTGGCATGTTTAGCAGCGCTCTGCAGTTTAGGCCCACACGTTTGTTACAGTTCTGACATGCATCTACAACTTGGAGTGCAGCAAGTGCGTTTGCAAGACGGTATCTACCTGCTTTAGAGAGCTACACAGAAGTGAGCAAGCTGCCTGGCAGAGCAGATCTAAAGCCCACTTCTCAGGTGAAGGGGACTGCTGCCAGTTAGAAGGGAAGGAGAAGAGACACCTGAGGGAAGAGAAATAAGCAAGGGAAGTTTCAAGGGAAGTGCAAATAGCAAAGCAATTTGAAGCAAGACATAAGGCAGAATATAAGATAAAGCAGGTTAAAAATAAAGCTTGTAGTTTGGTTTCCATCAAATAAAGCTTATAGTTTAGTTTCCATCTATATTTGGCATTTGTACAGCATCTTCATTCTACATTTGCAAGCACACATTAGGTAATTGAAATGCAGCAGAGAGAGGCCTTAAGGAACTGGACAGCTGTAGTACTCCCAGTCCCAAGCCTGATAATGTCTGGTAGAGTTTCAGTTCTTGGCCGGTATTCCACCAGCATTTACTTCACATTTCTCATTACAGTATTTATGAGATACCAGTGAAATTCAGCTCCAAGTAAATCAAGTGTTCTTTGTCAAAGCAGCATTAAATGGTACAATAAACACAAAACTCCTGTTCAGAGCTGAAGTGCTGAGTCTTTCCTGTGTGGAAAGTCTTGCCATGTACCTACTCTCCAAATAGCAACCATCTGCTTCCAAAACATCTGAAGCCTGACTTGAAAGGGTTTTGCTTCGTTTTCCTCGAGACATACACAAGAAAACCTTCCCTGTCTCTGTGGCCATCTGTACCTTATTAATTCAGTCACACTCAGAAGCTTTACCAAGATTCCTACACTGGGTTAGAGAAAAAGTTCCATGTGGCACAGGGGAGTGCTCCTATTGTCACAAAGGCCTTTAAAACCTCACCTGGGAGCCTAGACTTGTAAGACTGAGCATCAGCTGATAGCTACTGAGGAGTCAAGACATTTGTACACCATGAACCGCTTTAGACAAAGCTTGCTACGATGTCATTACACAAAGTACTTTCAGATACAGCAACAACTCTGTGACAGCAAAGTTCTGAACTGTGATACAGCAGAATATAGTCAAAGATGTGTCTGTCAAGTGCTGCCTGTGAATGAAGGGAGAACCAGAATTTCATTTGCTATGACTTAACTGTTCCAGGACTATGTCCATGCAGTGCGTGCCCCAGCAAGGACCTTCACAGCAGCTGCTATCCCTTTTGGGTACGCAGTACGCAGCACAGCTACAATGCTCTTCTGCACTGTTTAGGACTCAGTGGGACTGAGGTGACAGCTCAGGCTTGGTGATGCTATCACAAGCTTGGTGGCACCAGCAGGGCACTCCAGGGTGCACCACAGATGCATTCTGGCATGTGCCACAAGCTCTGTGTATAGGTACAAGGCTGTCCCCAACAGAGAGGGGCCCTGCCTGTGCTCTGAGTCTGACTGGAACACGGGCTCACACCCGAGCTGTTCACTTTCAAACTGCTCCAACACTACTGCTACAGACCTACCACTAACAGCCTGACTCATGTGGCACAGTTCAAACAGCCTCAGTGATTCTGAACAAAGTTTACTCCTCCCCAAAACCTTGGAAAACGTCATGTTCTACAGCTCAGACTGATCCTGAGAAAGCCTGGAAAGATGCTGTCATCCATTAGTTCTGATCACACCTCTGCTTTATCACTACAGGGTAGTGGTGAGAATTGCCAGTGTCCACACTCCACTGCACTGATACTTTATATGTAGGTACAGCAAAGACACTGCAGAAAATACATTCTCAACCACAAAAGTTTCGCTTTTGGTAAGTGTTTAAAAACTTACTGTACTTTTACAGCACTGAGTGTTCAGGCCACACGATGGCTCTAGATCCTGAGGATAAACTGTATCCCCAGAGTCAATGACAAGTAACAGCTCGGTATGATGCAGGACATAAATAGGAAAGGGTTACTAACCTGTGAGGTATCCTGCTGTTTGTGTCTCAGAAATGAACAAGTCATGTTTCTGATCCTTGAAGGCACTCCACACAGAAGAACGAGACAGGATTTCGTTTACCTACAGTTGTTGAAGAGATGAACAAGATGAGCAAGTGACATTTATAACGTTCTGGGGGAACAAAGCCATTCTCTAGAACCAAACCACTGCAAAGGTATTGCACAGCAGTAATTTAGGCTACGGTGTGGAACCTCATGTTTCCAAGGAGACTGTATCAACTGTTTTTCCCTTGTGAATTGTGCAGCTGAACTTCATGAGCCTCCTGCATTTATGTGAGGTCATTTAGTCACTTGACTTTCTTCCCCATTCCCCAGTTCAGGTGACAAGGAAAAGCAAACCCTGCAAGCAGCCACTTGCCATGAATCTAGAGCTGAATTGCAACAGGATGTTTCCTGTACTACAGCAAGATAGAGACAGCCTGGAGGAAAAACCCATCCCCAGTTTCCCTCCTATTGAGAAAGCTTTCGAGACAAGGGTAAGAGAAAGGCACCGAGAACTAGCACAGTTACTGGGACAGATCTTACCTGCTTCAATATACATCCCTAACACTGCTGCAGTTGCTTGGGATTTGCCTTTTGTTAGCACTCCTCACATGAATCAAACCAATGACTTTTCCACCAGAGATGGAGACACTCCAACCCATAATGATTCTGTAGTTTCATGACATTAATGTTTTAGGTGGAGTGATGCACATGAGAACCAGAAGATGAAACAGATGCTCAGTTTGATGCCCAGTGAAGGACTGGTCAGTACTCACCTGTTCTCCGTACTGCAGGCTGCGAGACATGGACTTCAGAGTTTTAACAATCTGAGCTTTTGTTGCAGCTGGGCTTTCCAGGTTCTCGAGACCAACCCCTTCAAGCAGCTTTAGAAGGTAGGGGACCAAATCTGCCTTCAGAGCCTGCACACATACCCAAGGGAGTTGTCTTAACATGGACTAGGAAGTTCCATACAGAGGTTTTACATTACTGTGTTAGTGTGAACCAAGAGTGCCAAGAGCTACTGCTAAGTATGCACAGGAGAAAGCATTGGTACTGTCCTGCAGTTCTTCTCCGGCTAGGCATAAGCTCAGTTGAAGTTCCTGGCATTCCTCTGTTCTGCCTTCTCAAAGACACAAGCCAATCCTATTCTTTATAGTGTTAATTATTCTTACGCATTAAGGTTCACTGCTCAGGTAACATCCTTGGAACAGGTTTGCATTTTGGAGAGAGGACCGACTTCCAACTTCTCCAACATGAAAAGCACGTTAGACAGATGGCTTCTGGGAAGCCTCCTGGGCACTGAAGCTGAGCAGTAGTCCTGTTCTTATGAACAGTTTAGATACCCAAATCTAATCACATATTTTACAGTCTGAGAATGTACTACTTACTTGGGCCACCAAGTCATTTTGTTCCTTCTGAAACATTCGATTAAGTGCTTCACAGGCTACACCAACTATATCTGATCTCTTTTTCATTCCATTCATGAGTGGGCTGATGGTCTCTAGAGATGCCATTGCTCGAACACAAAGCTACAAAGAAACACAAACGTCCAGAGTACTTCATTTTATGCTAAGCTTCATGGTTATGGCAGATAAGGTCAGCCAAGGCCATCAGTTTCTCAATGTATTTTATCAACTCCTCATCAATTAGCTGCAAGTCCCTGCTCGTCTGGCACACAGTATTTATCATTACAATAAGGCCCTTCTAGGAACAGCACTAAACAACAGAAATAACTCCAGTGATGCTTTTCTCTCCCCTCAAGCAATCAGAGGATTCCTTACCTCATTGTCAGACAGGATGTGCATGACACGAATGGCACTTTTAGGAATGGCATTGTTCTTGTGATTCATAGCTTGGATTATCTTGTGAAGATGACCAAGCGGAGGAACTTGATCAGCCAGCTGAGGCTGGGCACTGAACAGGCACACAGTTGCTGTGGTAATGGTTTCTAAAGTTTCCCCCTGCAGAAAAGCAGCACAAAGTGTAACTCAGCAAAGCCTCATGTATCACACCATCACAGCAATGTTCCTCACCTGCTCTGTGTCACACATTCTTTTCATGTAATGCTTTTATCACATCACTTTACTCTGAAATTGCTAAACCAAGAAGTTTAGAACGTGATCAGCTCCAGCAGTGACAGACATTCACTAATTTCATGAGCATCCATTACACAACAAATCCTAAGCACTCTTTCCAGTAGCCAGAGAAGTCGATGTCCAGCTGCAGCCTCTGTGTACACAGCAGCACACGTGTCAATGTGCTCGCTGGAAGCATGACAGTGTGGATGGATGTCTATGCTGACCACCTGAATCCTTAAAGGGATCACTTGCTGTTATTCTGCATGCCTATACAAAGTGCTGCCACATACTCATTACAAAGATGCCCATTATATTCAATGTGCAAGTTGACTCCCTCCCTGCAAGACTAAGGATACATCTGAACAGCATTTAAAACACAGTTTTTAGTAATATCATTAAGTTAGACTTGAACATTGTTCTTATTCAAACTGTAACACATTTGTTTCACTGCATTCCACTGGTTGTTACTCATCTCTATCACAGAATAAAGCCTCTAAGACCTACTGAAGCTAGTTCTATGCCTTCAGGGACTTTAAATGCACTGACTCATGCTCAGAAGTCACCTAAATACATCTACATGTTTTTATAGAGAGCCAGGAAAGAGATGGAAAAGCATCATGTAAGAAAGCATGAGAATCTAAGTTACTCAGATACTAAAAGACTAAAAGCTTAAAACTGCTACAGAAACTCAAAGAGCAGAATCAGAAAATCCATCTTACATGGGGGTTATTCTTCTCCAGTAGCTCAGTAAACTTTTCCAACAGTGCGACGAGAAACTCTCTTGGTTTCCGTAAAACCCAGGCCGGCTGGGCAATAAAAATCCTTAGGAAGACTCCCCCCACTGAAAGTTCACCTTCTGCCTCACCATACACCACAGCAAAGTCTTCAGGAAGCTGCTGATTGCAAAGCAGAGTTATTAGCAAGGGCATTGGTGAGAGCTGACATTGTTCCTTTAACATCATGGCTCTAGTGGTAAGGGTGACTGAACTGTATTCTCCAAACCCAAGGAACACTTCCATCTTGAAGGAACACAAGGTAAAGAAGCAAGAGAACAGTGCAGGCAGTACTGCTACAGTGGAACTTTCAAAGAACACAGGTAACTGAATCTACATCTATCCTAGTTCAAGAGAAATACCAGCAACAAGACTGAAAAAACAGCCCTTTCCCTTCTTCCTTGTACACCTCAAGGGAAGGTTTCTCACCATCAACCATCAAACCTTCCAGTTTCCACCTGCATCTAAACAGCCATCCTTGCATGTGTTTAGTTGTTTTAATGTTGAACTGTTGGCAGGAAGTCATCCCAGGCCTTTCACAGATCCTGGGAAATAACTACAGACTGAAACATCTCACTGATGCGCCCGACATGACAGAATGGACAGTGATTTCTGAGACTCGGTGGCTTCCTGAACATCCACCAAGAGCAAGTTTACTGCAGCAATGTAACCAGCGACAGGACTTTACCCAGCAAGTCAATATTCTCCTTTGCTGCTGACTTCTGGTAAGTTTTAGAATGACCTGAACTGTCAGAAAATTCAGGCTATTATTGGCAAAACCACTGCCAATGCAGTGTCTGAGTTCAAGGTACCAGAAATAACAAAAGCATCAATTCAACATTAAAACAGTTACGTTAGCGCAGAACTAAGTTCCTGTTGGTACTTTAAGACAAAAGCCTGCCAGACAGTTACATACATGCAGATACTATCAGCTGGCTTAAAGTCTCCCTGGGTGCACTCGAAGCAGAAACAGTGTACTCTTACCTTCCAGTTAGTGTCAGGGTTGTCCCTCTGAAGTTTAAAGTGCCTTCAAAAGGAAAGTAAATTTTAACAAGCAGTGAAAGCAGCAGTTTTTCCTGCTTGATACCTCAGTGTCCCCCCTTGTTGTGAAGGGCTTCCACTTCTTGACCCCATTTTCTCCTCGCTGTAGCACCCCCCTCCCCAAATCTTACAGCAGTGAGCAAATACCTGGACTGTGCATAAGCTGCACTTGCATCACTGAGTAACAGCTACAATATACAAACAATGAACAAGTTCCTTCTCACTGAAGTTTGCCATGCAAGGATCCTACTTTTTACAGGCAGAACTGTCTGACAGTTCTATAGCAACTCTGGTTTACTGCTACCAAAAGAGCCTCAGTTAAGGAAATGGTTACTATCATACTCAAGCATCATTTCTCGAACTGTTGTTGAAACTTTCTCCCTGGAGTTGTCATTCCAAATTAACTCGGGGTTTTCATGAGTTCCCTCAAATATATGAACAGCAGCTTCAGGGTTGTCCCTCATGGCATCCATGAAGACTCCAGGTAAAAACTTCATCAGTGTAATTCTAACCTAGAAATGATGAACAGAATTGACATTTAATACACTGTAAGACACACCAACTGACAGAACAGAGAACTCCAGGAAGCCCAAGTATTTGTAGTGCTCTCATGCCAACTGCTAGAACACGCCACCACCAAACAACAGTGCCACCATTTTAAACAGTGCCAGCCTCAGACTGGTGGCAGGTCTCAAACCTGGGGACCTAAAGCGAAAGTTGTTACAACTAAAAACCAAGCTGCACAGAGCAGTACAGTAACTACAACTGCTGCTAGGAGTCTGCTCACCCTTCTGAAAAAGCCAGACTGCTCTTCACATGAATGTTTCAGTCACAAACCAGGTTTTATTCTTTTGTTCTGCCTTTAAAGCAAGGCAGGTAATACCAGGATAAGAACTCCAACATGAGCTCTTAAGATCCTTACCTTTGGACCCACCAGTTTATCTGCAGTCATTTTGGCAAAGAGCTCTGCTGTTTGGGCTCGAACCTGCGGATGAGTTGAGTTGCAAAACATATCTAGTAAGTAGATTAAAGCACCTGTGCAAAGAGATAGGAAAACATTCAAGTTTTCTGCTGGTCACAAGTAGTATGTATTCATCAATTCCACACTGATTGTTTTAAAGGGAAGAGGAGGATTTGACCACTGTATTTACTTCCAGTCCTGTGTTGCAGAACCGTTTGCTTTCAGTGAGCACTGTACCTTTTGCCATGGCCTCTTTGATTATTTTTGTGCTAGATGTCAAAGCATACAAAGTCTCAAGGACGAGCTGCCGACCTGTCAAAACAAAAAGTATTAAGAACTTTGATTAGTTAATAGTCTTTATGGCACAAAGATGGACTAAAAGGATCTTAAAAGAAAGCTGTATCAAAACTGCAATAAAGCTTGTGATAAATTCAAGCTTAGAGACTTCTGGCTAAACTCAGTTAAGGAATGTCCTATTGTACATTCTAGTGTGGCATAAGTTCTTAATCTACCTCAGCTGAGATTTACTACCTCAGGTCCTTAAATTAGTTAGTGAAACACCATACACTTCAAACACTTGCAATGCCTATGTTTCAGCCACACATTTAAGACAACGGGTTCCTCAAATGCTGTTTTAGCCTAAATCTCAGTAGTAAGCTCAGCCAGCTGCATCCTAATTAATTTCTGAGTTGGAAGCCCTTTGCCTTGCACGACTTAAGGATTACACAGTACATACTTGAAGGTAAGGAATGCAGGAGTGCCAGTAAGTTGGCAAGAACCATTGCCTCAGCAATGTTGTTAACACATTCTTGGTTACTTGTCACTATGTTCACCACCTGTAAAAGATCACAAACAACACTTGATTATACTCCAGCTGTCAAGACATTGCCCAGAAAACGCAGTGTAGGAAGCTAGTCACCTCACTGCCCAGCACGGCTAGTATCTATAATGCTTATTCCCATCACCAAATTGCCTTCTCACCTCAGAGATGGGAGCAAGGACAGAGGCAAGAAACTGTCACTTGTACCTCCAAGGAGGAACTGATACCTTGGAACCCCAATCTTGTTAGGTAACTAACAGTTACACAGTCAGTTTTGTTTATGCTGATTCGGTATAGCGCTGAGACAAGGGGATTTGTGGGGGGGGTTCTGGTTGATTGGTTTGTGTTTTTACCTCCAGAGCCAACTGCTGCACCTGGCCAGCTCCATGAACACGCAGAAGGGAGAATATCAACTTAAAGTGACCTATGCATTCACATTCAGAACCTGCAAGAGACCAAGTAAGTTACTCTCTTCATGTTAGCCAAAGCATTTACTGAAAGCTGTCTGAAGACCACATTTCACTTTACAGAGGTGTTAAAGACTGCATGTGTGTATACAGTCTGCCACAGTATAACCATATTAGAACAGTTCCAACAGGACAGCACCTGCTAAAGGGTTAGAAAATGATGACACTGTCTATTAATGCAACTTTCACAAGGTCATAATCAACAGTGTTTCAAAAGCAGAGGATACTTCCTCCCTCTGAAGCAAGTAACTGAGCTAGTTCTTGGACTCCCTAGTTACTTGCATTCTCACAGGTACCTTATCATCAATCATCAGTACTTTTTGTGTTCAAACACACCTCCCTTTCTGATTTTCCCAGCCAAATACAGAGAATCCACTCAGAGAACAACCTAACCAGCTATTATCAGTAGCCATGATAGTAATGTGATTTGCTTTTAGAACTAACATAGTACAGTAGGAAAACATCCTAATCATGTCTCAGGCTTTTCAAGTCTGTACACTGGTACCTGCTCATTAACCTTCACTGGTATTAGCTGCCCACTCTCAAGAACATCTTTCCCTGCTTTAGTAAGGCCCTGACATGGTTTTAGGTTTTACCAGTACACAGTACTCAGCTCAAGGAGGTTCTTTCTGAAGCAAGGAAGTTTAAAAATCAGCTAAAGAGTCTTTGGAAGGACTACAAGAAGTTTTATCTAAAAGGTTTAAGTCTTCCTGGCAAAAGCAGGCTAGAATTAAACCCCAGTGTTTCAGAAAATAGATAAGGCTTGGATTTCACATAGAAGTAATCCATCTACCGATAATGTTCTCCAGGCAGAGGGGAAAAGTCTGTATGGCTTATCAAAGTGCTAGTCTGTCAGCCAGTAAAACAAGCTTCCTTCTGCTGGAAGCTACAGACTACAGAGGTCTTCATTTTTAAGACTGTCCACAAGAAAGCTACCAGGGAAGTTCAGTTTTAAGCCTACCTGGGTTGTGTTTTATCACATTTCTCAGAGCCTCCAGGGCCATCTCAACTCTCCGTAACCGATCTCCATGTTGATTGGACTCTACTTTCCCCGTCTGGGTTATTGCCATTAGCGTATGAAGGTACTGTGCTTGTGAGCCTATGTAATCCAAGAGGCTTGCAGCAAATGCTTTAGGAAGCTTTAAATTAGAGATGAGAGCATTTTTAGCTGTGTGATGCAACAGTATTCACACTAGAAGAAAGTGTATCCAAGTAACTTGTCCTACATTTCACAAATCCCTTTCCTCCAGACAAGCAGACTGGAAACACTTTGCTACTATGATCACTGTAGTATCTGGAGCATATCAACCCTATTTCAATCTAAACATACCCTTACAAATCTGCTACTACTTCAACAGCACTCTTAAGGTGCATGTTTGTCTCTATATATGTGTAGACAGCAAAGCCACAAGGCAGAATCACCACCTCCTGAAAGTACTGAATCAATCTGAGTATCTGCAGTCCAAGCTGTTAGAGAACAGGCATTCAGACATCCAAAGCAGCACATTTTATGACAAATTTGGACTTTTTTAATTCATTCTGCTCCAACAGAGATATTCCATAACATGCTCATCACTCTGAAGGAAGCTTCCATAAGCCTTTGTATTTTCTCCAGTCTGTTTGTACTGACAGATAAAGAGGAAGAAGTAGCTTTCCAAAGACTTTTTTCAACAGGAAGGTTTTAGCTACATCTCACCTCTAGTTGGAAGGTAGGGACCTCATTGTAAACTCTAACAAAAATCTCTCCCACAATAAGTTCCTTTGCATGGTCACTGAAGACAAAGTCAGATCCATAGCTCTTGTCACAATCACCCTTTAAGCAGAGAGAAGCAACACAAGTTCAGATAGAAAACAATCTTGTCAAAAGTGTGAAGCTGTAACCCAATAATGAAATAGACAATATCTGAACAGAGAACTTACAGATTTAGCAAAACCACAAGCTCTGATTGAGACACTACAAGAAATAAATACCCAAGCTCACAGATTTTGTTTTCTGTTTCAGACTGCTAAATGAAGGAAGTGACTTAGGCATAGACAACAATGAACACTTGTGTTGACTATACCACTGCATTACAAGTGGACGTAGCAAAACATGAAACAGGTTTAAAAAGATAGTAGTGGGATTTAAAATACAGAGTATCTTACTTTCTTAATCATGCTTTCTTGTTGAGATTCCAAAAACTCAACTAATTCAGCTCTTGTCCCATTGTTCCAGATTAAGTAGGGGTTCTCTGTGTTACTGTTAAGCATCTTCAGAGTCTAAGAAATAAGGAATTTATGGGATGTAATGCATTTACAAACAGTTTTAGATCACTATATACAATAATCAGCATGTTTCATGGTATTAGTTAATCACATACTAGAAAAACAGTAAGTATAAGTTATTTGGTACAGTACAATGTATACTTTCATTTTTCTTCATTCTGCCTGGGGCCATGCTTACTTCAGATTGTCCTTCTACTTTTGATAGTGAGCAGCAACTAGGAAGTACCTCTTTGTAGATTACTTACTTGGCACCACTTTTAAAGAGAAGTTTACTGTTTGCTCTCTATCATCATTATATCCTTAAGCCTTAAACAATTAACTTCCGTTCCCATATTTGCTTTGCAAATATTACCCTACAGGCTACTGTTCCTGCCTGTTCTGTTTGAGGCTAAATCAACTTCTTTTCCTTCCAGTTATTCCAAATGCAAAGAAAACAAACTGCACTGCTATTCTCTGTATCAAGTTGGTCTAAGAGAGTTTCGGTTAGTCCAAGAGACTGTGTTAGAAGTGATCAGGTATTCCTTTCATGAATCACTAAGGTAAGTTTTGGCCAACAGATGCTTACCTCAGTAGGACTGACCACAGACAGCTTCCTTGCAATATAGGGTGTCAGCATTCCAGCCAAGCTTTTCCTGATCGTTGGGTTTTCAGGCGTAGCTTGTTCTTCAGAGAGATACCCTCCAAGGCGACTCAGGGCCAGGAGACTGAGCTTAGCAAGGCTATTTGCTACCTCCTGAAAAGCACAGAGTTAAAAACCCTTACAGTTTACTGGAGAAAGGTTAGAATAGCCAGAAAGAGTTGTCCAACACTTCCACACCAGAACACACAATTGATATCTCTATTTACCTGCACCACTAATTATGCACTGATGTCTAATAAAACACTAGATACTGCAGAGCAGCAAATATAATCAGTGTTGTATGCGTTAACAAATGACGTGTGTACTGATTAGTGAGAAAAACAAGGGTACCACAATGAGCTGAAACCTACAAGAGCTAACCAGTGTAATAGTAATAGCTATAGCGTAACAGCTAGTAGCTATTATACTAATAATAGTGTAATTGCTAATAGCTGCTGACCAGTCAACAGTTCCTACTAGCATAATCAACTTATCAGCATAACAAGCCTTCTATGACAGTGATACAAAGAGTTAACAACTCCAGGCTGTTCAAAGCTCATCTCATCCAGTAGCTGAGGAAGAAATGCCATACTTAGAGGTTCACCATTCAAGGAAATGGAAGTGTGAAGCTACTTTCATAGCTGTAGGGCAAAGCAACAATACAGTCCTAAAGGAGATATTTCAAGTAAGTTCATGGTATCAACAGAGAACACCTGCAGTTGAGCTTCAAGAGGCAAAAAACCCCACCAAACAAAATGTTTTCTTCTGATAGCAGAAATGTACTTTTCTACTGTTCATTTTAGATAAAAATCTCTTGCATTAAGCCTATTAGAAACTCCAGGTTTTGGCAGCTTTAACATTTGAACTGAAAACACAAGCTACTCAAAAAAACCCCAAACCCCAGCATCAAACTAGTACATAAAGGTCTCCTTTCAAAACTATTCCATTATTGTTCATGTAATTCAAGGACTCTTACACTTAGTTTGTTACCAGGAGATGCAAGCAACAACTCCTGGTGCCTGAAAGCATGCACCTTGTTAACATTACCTGGTGATTTGAGTCTTCACTTTTCTGAATACCACTCTCTTCTAGTGTATAGTCGTAGTTGAAGAGGTAACCCAGTAAGTACCACAGAACTCCAGCCTGGAACAAGTGGGTTTGTAGCCAGTAGTCTAAGGCAAAGGAGCTCACACACTCTACTCCCAAAGCAGCTACTCGTGGTATATTCTAAGGGAGGGAAAAGAAATTTGCCTTAGTACCCGTGACCAAAGCAAGGCAGCTGGCTTCATTACCAAAGAGTTAAGTCAAAACTTGCTAATTCTAGAATACTATCCAGACAGCAGATGGATAGTGAAGATGAAGTCTGAACATCATCTGTGGTCAAGTTCCGTGTCCAGTAGCCAAAACTGTAACTAATGAGTCAGCATCCTTCAGAGGAATAGTACTTGAATAGCTATTTAATACAATTATAAAGGAGCATTGAACAACTGGTGGAAAAACAGTCCAAGAAGATGGCAGAGATTCCCAGGTGAGGTTTTTTGCCAATACATTTGCTCTGCAGGGACTAAGGAACACACAAGCATCTACAGTCAATTACTATAGTCTGATTTTAGTCTTGTGTTTTCCATAGTCTTCTATTTCCACATAGCTCATAAGAGAAGCACAAAGACAAGTTTTCCTTTCTTAATTCAGACAAAATCCAACATTTATATAACATGAGGTGAGTTCTAAAGAGCTAAATGGCATCAAAACTTCTTGCATACCATTTCCAGAGTTTATGACGATACATCTAGCTCTAGTTCTTTATCTGCTGATTTAGTAAACCAATGAGCTAGACATGTCAGTTAAAGGGCAGAAGTAACTGAATCCTTACATTGACTGCATTTTAAGTCTACTAAATGGATTCAGCTATAAAAGCACTGAGAACAAGGCAGTAGAGTTCTCTATCCCACAGTGATTAGCAGGGATCTTACAGGTGGTTTTAAACAGTCTCTAAAATTGTCCTCTCTCTCTTAAAAGCAGAATATTCCCCATAACATTTAACAGCTAAATATCCATTTATGCGAAGAAAAGGAGCTCTTACCTTGCCATAATAGAGTAGTCTACAGAGGTCCTTAATGATGTTAGGCATTTCTGTAATCTTCTCTCTGCACTCCTCAAACTGAGCTGCCACACTGTAGCACTTACTGACATATCCACATACCTGCAAAAAGCAGTATTTTATTGGTTCCAAGTGGAGGGGAAATGCATGTTTACAATCCTGTTTTTAATATATATAATACTAATATTTTATACTTTTCTACATACACACTTGAATATCATATTTTATTATATGTGCATATATTATCATAGTGCCATCCTTGGCAGTGCTCAAAGCCAAGCTGGACAGAGCCTTAGGTGACGTGATCTAGTGGAAGGTGTCCCTGCCCATGGCAGAGGATTGAAATCTGAAGATCTTAAGGTCCTTTCCAACCCAAACCAGTATGTGATCCTATGCTTCTATATGACCTGTCTTTGGAAAAGCTGTTACTGCCAGTTAAAACTGCTGCGACTTACCTGTACAGACATATCATCTGGTTTACTAGAACGAGTCAAGACTGCTACACAACGATTAAATGCTTCTTGCAGTACCTGTGAGGATTGGATGATGCATAAATTCAGTCACAACAAAAACTGATAAAGGCTGGCAGAAATAAAACATCACCTGGTAAACCCATTTTTAATGGCTGAAGAAAAACATTTGACAAAATCTACTGCTTGCTCCAATGGTTATTAAAGGAAAAATTCTTTGCAAGAGCTGGTACTAGCCTTTGGTGCTTTAGAGTTGGTAGCATTCTCACATGTAAGCTCATACCTCACAGTTTGCAGATGACACCAAGCTGGGCAGGAGTAAAGATCTGCTTAAGGGTAGAAAGCTGCTAGAGAAGAATCAGGACAGACTGGATTGATGGGCTGAACCCAATCATGAGGTTTAACAAGGCCCAGTGCCTGGTCCTGGCACTTGGGCCAGAACAAACCCCTGCAATGCTCCAGGCTTGGGGCAGAGTGACTGGAAACTGCTCATGGAAAAGGAGCTGTGGGTGCTGATTGACAGAGCTGAACATGAGCAGTTTGTGCCCAGGCAGCCAAGAAGCCCCCAGCATCCTGGCCTGGATCAGCACCGGTGCGGCAGCAGGGCCAGGGCAGGGATTGTGCCCTGTGCTGGG
>JAOEHX010021424.1:10326-23990 GCA_025448015.1 Bolborhynchus lineola | reverse complement strand
GCCTGCCCCGTCGCCGCCGACCTAGCCGCCTGGCAGATGTGGTACAACGTGAGCCTCGACGGGCGGCTGGCGCCTCAGGGCAAGCGCGATATGGAGCACCTGGCCCGCCGCTTAGCTGCTCGCTTCCCCGCCCTCTTCGCCGCCCGCCGCCGCCTGGTCCTGGCCAGCAGCTCCAAGCATCGCTGCCTGCAGAGCGGCGCCGCCTTCCGCCGCGGGCTCGGGCCGTCCTTCAGCCTCGGCAGCGACGGTAAGACCGGGTGCACGTCTGTCCCCGCTTCCCTGAAAGAGCCTTGCTCCCTCCCGGACGGACCCCTGCTCTCTTTGAGGGAGCCCCCACGTCCTCCCGCTGCCCCGGGGCTGAGGGGAGCCGAGAGGCCGGTCCCATGTTCCCCGTCCTCAGGCTGAGGGGGACCCTATAGGAACACCGCTGCGGAGGAGGAGACTGTCCTTGGGGAGGGTGTCTGACTGCGTCCCTGACGCCTGTGTTTGCTTTCAGAAGCAGAGGTGGAAGTTAATGATTCCTTGATGCGGTTTTTTGATCACTGCGCCAAGTTCGTAGCCTTGGTGGAAGAGAATGACACGGCGATGTGCCAGGTGAAGGCCTTCAAAGAGGGGCCAGAGATGAAGAAGGTCGTGGAGAAGGTTGCAAGTGCCTTGTGTTTGCCGGTGGAGGAGCTAAATGCAGGTAATGAGTGCCTGTTACAGGTGGCTTCTGCTTGAGTCTGGTTGAAAATGACTTCCAAGATGTGTAGTTATGGAGAGAAGGTAACTAAAATCATGGTGTAAAAGGGAAATATGGTCTCTGATTAATTGCATAGGAAGTAAATACATATTGGTATGGCAGTAATGAATGCTTGTTAGTGGTCAGAAGAAAAAGATGTTTGAAAGTACCTTTTCTGTTGGTGAAATCAACTTTTCCTTTGCTTGGAGGCAAATCAGTGTAGTTATTTTAATTCTGCTTTGTTGAGCAGGTTCAGCTTTTTTAAAACCTTTTACAGTTCAAACACACAAATAACCTCAGGAAAACATGGACCTGTGTGTCTGTGAGGTAGCTTCACTTGTCCAGAATAGAGCTCCTAGGTTTCACTGTGTGGTCAAGTGACGAGAGGATCCCCCCAAATAAGTGTTGCTGTTGCTTCTAGCATGTTCCTAAAGCCACAGTCCCAAAATTGCAGCACACTGTTGTTCAAACTCAGCTGGTAATGTGGAGGGTAGAGTAGTGGTAGTGAAAGACTGCTCTGTGCTGAACAGACATATCTTCTCTGTGTTGACCTTTTCTGTCTTTTGTGGTGATGGGAACACAGTAGTAGTTGATGCTTATATCATGTACATCAGCAGATATGCAGCATTTGGTGTGAAATACTGTTGTTTTCCTCTTGTAGCAATGTAATGTGAAAAGCTTGGAGTCCAGAATTAGGATTCGGCACAATTCTATTGAAAATGGCTTATTTTTGGTGTTTGGACTGGTGATTATTGGCTTACATTGCTTGCATTGCTGAATTGTAGTTACATTTCATTTTAGAGGCAAGTTGAAAGTTGCTAGCTCTGTAGCAATGGTTTATCCTTTGCTTGTTTGTTGCCTTTATTACAGATCTTGTTCAAGTGGCTTTTCTCACCTGCTCATATGAGTTAGCTATAAAAAATGTGACCTCCCCATGGTGTTCACTCTTCAGTGAAGAAGATGCCAAGGTATGTGTGGCTTTGAACAGCCTGGACTAGCAGGAGATATCCCAGCCTATGGGAGGGGGGGACATGATATTTAAGGTTCCTTTCAACCCAAGCCGTTCTATGATTCTATATGTACTAAATGGAAGAGGTATTTGAGAAGCCTTCAAAAGATACCATAGTATTCAGATACGACTTCTGACTTTGCAAAGAGTTGTAAGTTGTGTGCCCCATAATTCCTCAACCTAATGAAGCACTTTGGCCTCCAAATAACTTTGGACTAATTGAGCAGCAAGACTGAAATACCTGTCTTTATTCAGACTTCAGTACTGGTGCAGTCTTGATATGTCCTGATTAAAATGTCCTTTCATGTTGTGCTTAATTCATATAATACTTTTATTTCTGTAATGTTGGAAATGCTCTAGACAGTTTTGTTTTGTAAAGGATAAACATGAGATAAAATGCCTTGATTCTGGAAGACATCAATGGGGTCTTCTGGGTCCTCTAAGACTTTTTCTATATGTTTTTAGGTACTATCAGATTTCTAAACGTAATGCGTATTCATAAATCTAGTAGAGCCCATATAAATGAGACTTATGATGGTTCCTCTTGTTTCAAAAAGTACCTGATGTTTCCTCTGATGTTCAGTAAGTCCTCCCCAAGGCTCCAAGGAAATTTAGCACTCCTGGGAGAGAAGGGAGACCTCTACATAAGTAGTGCAAGGAGTGCATGGTGTGCTCCTACATAACTCCAAGGCACAATTCTGTATTTTCGAGGTGTATGCACATCTCTAGAACATAGCAATAGACAAACTCAGTTAAAAGTATGGGATTGCTTCAGTCTGAAGAATGATTAACTAAGCTAAGGAACTTTGTCCTTCATAAGGCAAAATCAGAAATGCTTCAAAAAGCAGTAGATAGTGATGGTCTTGTCATGCGCAGTAGTTAGTGGGTACTAAATAAAGCTAGTAGCAGGCAGGTTCGCAATAGGCTTTTTTGACACAGTGTATAGTCAAGCTGCAGGGTACTATTAATGCTAAAACTTGGTAGATTCAAAGGGGATATTGGGTTATTGTGGGAGAGAATCCACCGAAGTCTATTAAATTTGTAGAAAACCACTTTGGGGCTCAAAATCCAGAGCTGAAAGTTAGCAGAGTGGGAAAGTACACCTGCTGCTTTCCCTAGGCCTGACTGTAAGCGTGATCAGAGACAGGATGCTGAATTTGGTGGCTCTTTAGTCTGGCTTTTTGTTTGGTTTTATGCTGAAGCAGCTTCAACTGGAGCCTTGATGTTTGGTTGGGAATGTTTATGTCAAAGAATTGTTGATTTCGTGCAGTGTGTGGAGGTGTCATAGCTCCAGTTTGTGGGATTTTTAAGGCTTGTTTTCATTTTCCCCTTGTGCAGTAGTAAAAACCTGTGAACTTTAACTAGGTACTGGAATACCTGAATGACCTGAAGCAATACTGGAAGAGAGGATATGGCTATGACATAAATAGTCGCTCCAGCTGCATTTTATTCCAAGATATTTTCCAGCATTTGGACAAAGCAGTGGAAGAGAGCAAAAGGTAAATAAAAAGGCTTTTGTGCTTTGGCTACAAGCTTTCTGTGGTCAATCATGAGTTGGATGCCATGTGAGTAGGAGTACTTCTAAACTTAATAATGTTAGGAGAGTTTGAGCTAGGAGAATGGAAAGAATAACATTTTTAATAGAGCAATATTAAGGAGATTGGTTTGGTTTGGGGTTGGTGTTTTTTTTCCCTTCCATTCATGTGTTTATACCTAGGTAATGTATTTCCTTTTAAGTTGCACACAGGCCTTCAAGGGACAGCCAACTGCAGTCTGATAATGGTGTTCTCTTCCTTGCACAGTTTGAGAAGAAGCTATTGAGTTAAAACAATGGTTTAAAATGTCCTTGCTAAGAATCATATGTAACAAAAATCGAAGACTGGGTAGAAAGCATCCCCGTGATACATTCTGTTATCTGGTTACTTAAGCATTTCAGTGTGCAGTCTTTCTTTCTGCATGTGTTTGAGTCTCTTATGTTATTAAAGCTTTCTGTTCAGATTAAAGGTGTTTGGAATGTGATTGTGGAAAAAGAGTTATTACAGGGTAATCCAAACACTTAGTGATTCTAGCCCAGAGCTGGCTGTTGCAGGATCCAAGAGACCAGAGCTATAACAGCAAGCCAGCCTTGTTGTTACAAACTTGCTTTGTCAAAACTAGAGAAGGACAGACTTGGAGCAGAATACTCAGGGCTCTGTTAGAACAGAATAATGATACTTTTGTCCTGACATTAAATACCTTGATTTGTTGTGTTAGTCCAGTCAGTAGTTCAGCTGTCCGGTCCAGGAACTCCAGTTAGGATATTTAGTTTCATATGGTTATTCTTTTGCTGCAAAGCTGTAGTTTGGGAAACACTGTAGCTGTAAGAATGTATTAGGCCTCACAAGTAGCTGTTAGTAGGCTTGAAAGTACAATAGGCAGGTGTCTTCAAAGGATGCTGGTCTGATAAAGTGGTTTGTTTTCATTTATTGACGTGATTTGACAACAGTAATTTTGTGTCAGTGGAAGAGCAATAGCAGTGGTGCTCCAACTACTGAGTTGCAAAGCCCTCAAAACTGCCTTATAGTGTCATGGATTTAACCATTCCTATCCCCTCTTAAAAATTAGAGGTATCTGTGCCATTTTTGTATGTTGTTTACTCCTGTGAGCTTGTGTCAATCAGCAGTCATGATTCATTATCTGTTTCATGTTGATCTTGTCTTGTGTGCATCAGTATGATGGGGGCACAGTAAAATAGGGATGAAACTGGGATCTGTTGTGGTGTGGAGAAGGTAGGCTTCGCTGACAGGTTGGTGTATTTGTGTCGCAATCACTTGCGTTTGCTTTCATGTGCTAGTAATATTTCCTGTTTATTTGCTTTGAGAGCTGCTTTTGGCTTAAATGCAGTGCATTCATATGAGCATTAATTTACAACCTGTGTGCTTGTTCCTCTTGCAAACCAACGAATTGTAAATTCATAGTTTAGTGATCAGTCACATGAATGAATACCTTGGCAGATAAGTGTGGAAATGTCTATAAAAGCACATGGTATCAAGGATATGATTGTAAGATTGTATTGTGCTATTAAATACTTAATAGAAACCAATTTATAAGTAACAATTTGTCCTTGGTGTTGGTACTTAAACATCAGTTACATGTGGTGGATGTTTTTGCATTCCTAGCATCTTTGGAGCTTCTTTCTATAATCAGTGCATTAAAGTAGATCTGTCCTACGCTTAGCAGAATATTAATAATGTTAGTGTTTCAGAAACAAAAGCATGAGTCATTGATCTTTGAGGCTGGCTGTAAGTGTTTTGACATGATAACCTATTGGAAGATGTTTATTTTTTCCTTGGCAGACTGAAGTTAGAAGTAGCATTCATATTTTTGGAGGAATGATCCATAAAGTTGATTATAATAATTTTATAATAGAGAAGACAGCAAAGAAGTTTTGCTCCTTTCAGAGTTTGCTGACTGAGGATCCAACTTGGGCATTAACAGTAGTAGAACTGTGTGTTAAGTCAGTTGAAGCATAATTCTGAAGCAGTCAGTTGGCTTTTTCTTGCTGTCATTTAGTGAAGGATACAGGGAGACCCTGTGTTCATCACTGGAGTTCAGAGTGATGAAGGAATGTTGAGGTGATGTTTAATACATAACAGGGTTACTTTCTAAAGGGGAGCCTGCCCTAGGTAAACAGCAAAAATAGTCTTTATCTTAATTACTTTCGTGATTCACCTGGAAAATCTGTCTCACAAATCAGATGTGTATTTGTTTTTAACAGTGTCAGCTTAGCCTATGAGAAGGTAAATGCGTTGAAAATTAGCCTTTGAGATGTACACATAGACTTTCTCAACACTTGCATATAGATTAGTGCCTTGTCCTGCTGTAATGATTATGTGAGCAGAGGGAAGGGGGCAATGAAAGCCAAGAGTAGGAGTGTGCAGGACTCTGCATGGCGCTGGTGGTCAGTGGCCTTTCTGAATTTTACTTGTGCTGTGTGCCTGCCGGCACTAAGGAGCCACCTTCATTCATTTTGCCAAGAATGTGTTAGGATGTAGGAGTTGAAAACATAAGTAAGTTTGGCTTTGGGGAGGAGTTGCTGTGGAATGAAATTGTGATAGCGACCCCTCTGCAACCAAGCTGGCTTAAGAAATTGTGCTGTCATATGGTGGCTCTAGTGTCTGGAAATTTAAGGCGTGTGTGGTACCTCTCATTTTAGTAATGGTGGAGTTAAAGCAATGGTAGTGACAGATCAATCACTGTTTAAATAAACTTCACTGCATCCTTTCTTCAGCCTACCAGAGAGCTAAATGGAAAATACGCTACAGCACAGGTCATTTGCACCCAACTGTGAATAGATTGACAACCATGCTGCTGTGATTGCCTCTGTCATGTGCTGTCTGTCTCTTAAGAACAAACAAAGCGAGAACTGGAAATGAGAGGTTCAGGAAGAAATGCAAGAAGGCTCTTAAGACCCTTCTTTGTCCTTCTGAAATCTGAAACATAACTTCTAAATGTAGCTTGACTCCTGTAAGGAAAGTGGTCAGTTTTGTTTCTTTTCAGAGTCATTTATTTTTTGAACAGTGACAACCTTTCAGTCCTTAAATTACATGCATTGGTTGCAGCTGCATCTACAACTGTATGCAAGATATCCCTCTAAGTTTAATAATTAAAAAAAAACCCCACCAAACCCGAAACCAAACAAACCAAAAGCTGAGTTGAAAAACTATATCTGTACTTCTGATTTATTGAGAACTAGATCAGCAGTCACTAAATTACAAGGTGGAACAGGTTTCTTGGGGAAGAGCAGAAATCTGAGGCAGAGCTCTAAAGGACAAATATAACTTCATCCTGTCTTTCAGCTTTGGCTGCAGAAATTCAATTGCAATCTCAGGGGTTGCATTGCTACCGCAGAGGGGAAGCAGGTAGAGTTTCGTGTGTGTAAAAGATCGGGGCCCTAAAAATCTGGGAGAAAGTTCAAAGCTGGGTGAGTGGTCTCTGTATTTTGCGTGTGGAATGGGAACTGAAAGCTTCCGAAGTGTATTGCCTTGCGCAAAGGGAGCATGTTATTTCATTCCACAACGTAAGGTGGCAGTCGTAAAGCACTAAAGGCTTGAGAATAATCTGAATCGAGTAACCCGATGCACTTAGGAACGCGTGGAAATCTGCCGCAGCCCATGTACTGGAACAGCTCCTGTCTCCTATGATCTAGAGAGTTGAGGTGCAACTAATGCTTTCTCATCCGGGAGAAGAGAGACATATTCCGATCCCATGGCAATATGAGAATAAAAATGAAAACAAAAAAACCCATGCAAATATAAGTGTATGCCTGTGTTAATAACAGGAGTATTTGGTTGTACCTCTGTGGGTGCATGAGGCACTTTTTAAGAGTTTTTCTGTTGCCTTGAATGACTTCAAGGCAATAGATTAAATAGTTTGCAGCAGTTGATTACTCGGAAAATGAACCTTTGTGATGATAAAATGTCTTCTAGTGGAATGTTATTTCAATTTAGCAATGTCTAACATGTATTTGTAACTGGCTGTTTACCTTAAAAAATTAACAACAACAAATTTACTTCCAGAGCATTATCCTTGCTCTAAGTTCTCATTTCTTTCTGAAAAGCTTGGACTCTGCTATCCAAGAGTAGTAAGGGGAGCATTTGCGTCCCAACAGGAAGCTGAAGGATCTGGATTATCTATTCTGTTGCAGGCTTGGCAGTAGAGAGCAGTGGTTTTATATTCAGTAGCTTTGTCTTGGTTTTATTCTCAGTTTCGGCTGAATTTAAAAAGATAAACCTTGATTTTACTGTAACCTTGTTTCTTCAGTGAAGTGATTCTTGGCCTTGCAGTCTCATTGCTCAGTGAACTTAATTGCCTTACTAGTTGCCTTGTTGCTCACTTTTTATTCTGGGGAAAACATCTTCTGCTGATTAATCTATCCTGAAAGTGGTGAAGGTGGCAATAAGTACCTACTGCCGATTAGTCCTACCTTCAATTTACAGTGCAGAAGTTTTGGACATTTTTAGGGTCTTTCATCATATGAATTCCAGTAGAATCCTTGGTTTAAACGAGCAATGGTCTCTTCTGTGTAGATTTTGCTGTACTGCAAGATGGTTATGAAGCCTGTGAAATGGATTTTTCATTATAGGATCGCTCTTGTCAACTGTCCTGATCCAGACAAATGGTGGAAAGGTGCTGGAATACCTATTTGGGAACATGGGTCTGATATTGAATTTATGAATAGCTGGTATTGGTGACCACCTGCTGTTAGCACACCCATACATGGATCCTATTCTTCTGCACATTCAGTATCAATGAAGTGTAAAAGTCTAATCAAGGTTAATTCTTCAGTAGAAAACATCTATTCCTTGAGACCTAACCGCAGTTGTGGTGAGCCTTTCAGGGCCACATTCCTCCATACCTTCTTACCAGTCTGTAAGGAAATGTCATGGGCACGTTTCTAGGGAGAGCTTGGGGGCCAGGACTCTGTATGTTCAGCACACATTTTCCTAATTAAAAAAAAAAAAAAGAAAAAAGAAACAAAAAAAACCCAAACCAAAATAAGTATCACAAGAGTTGAATGTAGAATTAACCAGGTAATTTATTGTATTGAAATGGTATACTTGGGCAGTTGTCTTGGTCCATAAGGCACTTTATTTTTGCAAAGACTTAAGAATTGCATTTTTCCCCAGGTCTTCCTGCTACAGATAGAAAATACAGAGTCAGGCTATGCAGCTGTGTCATGAAGAAGCTAACAGGGAAACACTCTTCACTGAACTTTGGGTTTCCTTCCCACTGGAGCCTAGGGGTCATTGAAAGTGTCAGTGGTCTGCCTTATGATGGCAAAACTGCCAGGTAGTCATGTATATGTGCATGTTCACTTACAGTTGGGCTCCTGTGGAAGAACCCTTGAAAGGCTGCTCTTACCAGCCAGTGTTTGTTTAAACAATTAGAAAGTGTTCAATTTCCAAAAGCTGTGATATTTAGAGGTACTTCAGTGTTGGGATGTAGAGGAACAATCAATGACCATCACCTTGTCTCAGAAGAAGCAGTGAAGCATTGCTGCTTCTGAGTCACAAAGCTCAGACACGTTCTTAGGGGCTCATATGTGGGCTACAGCTAGTGACCAAAACCTAATATGTTATGTCCTCACACGAACATGGTGCTGATGGTAGGAATAACCTTGGAGTTGATGGACCTGCATCCTTCCTCAAGAGGCATATCTGGTCTGTGTGTTGCATGGGACTGCCAGTGTAACTCTGTTGTTTGCTGACTTCTTGCCTATTTGGGAGATTTGGCATACTGATCTTCGGAGGAGAAAGGGGAAACACTACTGTGGCAGGAGGAAGCTTCTGTTGCTGCAGTATAGGGTATGAATCTGTAAGAAAGATAGAAGGCTTAAAGATATATGTTACTTTTTGGCTTCAGGTTTCTGTGAAATGCCCAGGTAAGCCTTACATCTGTGATCTGGGAGTGCTATGCTGCCAGCAGGAACTCTGTGTATTGGTGGGAAATCCATGTATTTTCATAGCTAATGCAATAGGAAGCTGCCAGTCTTATTAAAAAAAAAACAAAACCAAAACAATCCTAACAGCTACCACATGGGCAGGGGTGGATTTGGAAATTGGTTGTGGCACACTTCAAGGATATCAGATATCCGTTAAAGTTGGTTTATGTCTTTTTCTTCTAGCTTCAAATATTTAACAAGTCAGCCCTTCTTGGTCATTAAAGAGAATACATAATTCCTGATAGTACTTTACATGTACTGTCTGAGTGGATTACCATAAAGCTTTGGAAACTGGGAAGCATGCTTTGTGCAGCCATCTCAGTATTTAAAGTGTGTGGCCAGTGATTGAAAATACTAACTTAGCTGCACATACACATTGTGTAATATTTGGTGGTTTTCTCTGAGAGTAAGCAGGCTCAGACTAACTTGAAATTGGATGTAGTTCAAGATCAAGTGAAGGTGGTCTATGTAGTTATACCAGGCTAAGCCATATGGTGAACCGCTCAATTTGCCAATTTGTCATAGAATCATAGAATGATTTAGGTTTGAAGGGACCTTAATGATCATCCAGTTCCAACCCCCCTGCCACAGGCAGGAGCACCTTCCAAAGGTGTCTCAAAGCCCTGTCCAATCTGGCCTTGAGCACTGCCAGGTGGCTTTCGTTGTTTCATGTAATTTGCATTCCTCTTTGCAGGTGAGTTCAGAACACAGTTGAAAACCTTTCCGTAGTCATTTACTACTAACTAGTAGCACTTAGGAGTGTCCTAATCACACCTTTCAAACCTATGACTCAGTACGAATGAATTCAATATATGATGTAAAAGCAATTAAGTGTTCAAAACTATCTTTTTATAGTATGTACAAAGGGAACAGAGCAAAAAGCTTCCACGTATGCAGTAGAAGTGATATAATTGGGTTTAAAAAAATCCTTTTGCTCAGAACCAAGTGTTTTAGGTATTTCTTTTATTAAAGCTTTCTTTGCTACAGGGATGCCATCTTTGCGCAGTGCAGGTTCTTGGTTATTTGAGTGCATCAGCAGGTTCAGAATGTCCTGTTCCTTGGTGGGAGTTGTAAACCAGTGTGCTTGATCACCTACTGGAGGATAACCTGAGCTATGATGTGTAGATATGTAATTGGCATTATCTGAAGTACAGAACAGTTTATAGCCAGATGTGTACTTCATGGGCTTACTCCGAGGTATGGAGTGGCTCTTGTAGAGCCAGGTCAGAGGCATTAGTACTTCGCTCCCCAGACAGTCACCTTCTCAGAGAGCTTGAAGGTATGTGTGACTCTATAGCTTTGTATGGGGCCACTTTCAGGGGTGTCCCTGCTCTGTCTCCTTGATGCTTTGGGGCCTGTGATGATAACTTCTGGACCAGGTGCTTGTCACCTCTGCTAATTACTTAGTGATATGTAACTTAAGGGAGAAGGGAGGGAATAAAAACTCTATTCCAGACTGTCCAGAGGGGAGGGAATTGTGTATGTGATGGGTAAACTGATCCCTGTAATAAGATGTTCATGTGTTCACAGAGCAACGTGCCAGCTGTACAGCTCAACAGACCACACAGTTTATATAAGTACACCTGAAAAATATACAGGTCTTCATTTCCAGAAAATCAGACACTTTCACTTATAAACTGCAAATATCTCAAACAGCTGTGTCATATTGTGTAGTCAGTTTTTATAGCTTCATCTCTCAAAGATGGTGCTTCTGATGTGATAAAAGGGTGCTTTTGGGGAAACCAGATAGAGGCATAAAATTCCCTGTATGTCCTTGTAGCACATCCCTGTGTCTGCATTTCTGAAGTGTGTGTGCATGTGCTGGCTTCTCTCAGATACCTTGGCGGTTCAGGAGGCCTCCCCTGGGAATGTGTCTTTTCATCTCTCTGCCTAGAACCAAATATTTCAAGTGTTGCTTGTGCCTTTCAAAGGTTCCAGAATAAATCTCTCACATTAATTACCTATTATTTGCTTGTTCAGTGGTGCTCTGGAAAGGTATCTCAGCAACTTTTATAGGTTCCTATCCTTTCATCTAAGGAATTAAGAACCTAAGCAAAGCAGTGTCTAGGCAACTAACATACAAATGAACTGATCTACCAGTATTCACTTTCAACAGGAAGAGTTTGACCCTATTGATCTGGTTTTGGCTCATCATGGTGCTACACCATTTAGCCTCGTCACAGTGCTGCTACAGTAATACATTTAATCTCTGAGGTCTGTAAGAATGTGAGAGGTGGGATCATTCAGAGAAGAGCCTTTGAAACTGCAGAAGCTCTGAAGTGAAATGCGATGAAGCCTTTGAGTGATAAACTCTTGCAGGACAAATAAAATCTTTTATCTTGACTAGTATTTGTGGTGGCATTTTGTTTTGTTGGTGCTGATTATGGAAATGAACAGGCACAGCTGTCTTCTGATGTACTATTTAAGGTGGAAGTTTTGACACATGAGGACTTTGGCTTAATACTGTTTGACAGGTATTTTTTCTTTTGTTTTCTTCCCAGTTGTGCTAACAACCTGAGCAACACCACTGTTAAGTTTTTCTGCTGTCTTCTGAGTCCTACCACTGAGTTCCCTGATCTCTGCAAGTTCTGTTGCAGATTTAGGGTTCCTCCAGCTGTTTTCTCCAGACATAAATCACAAAGGGATGTGGGATTCTTATGAGAATTCAGCCCATATATGAGAGTTCTTCCCATAGATGAAAATAGAGGAGTTTGAGTTCTTTGTCCTGGCTTTTGTTTTAGGGAGGAAGAGGACAGAATGTAGTCTAAGCATGCTTGTTTAGCAGTTGTTAGAACTTGATTTCTTTGAAGTTATTGGAGAGATTTTTTTGCATAAGATCTGAAGGTTGGCCAATTAAGCTTTGCTGTAAGGCATGTTTTTTCTTATCCCACTATCTCCAGGGATTTGGGTTCTCTGTAGCTGAGTCACATTGGTGCTTAGGAAGATTCAATGTAAACCTGAATCTGCTGTGATTAAGAAGTAGAATTTGCCTGAATGATAATTCCATATCTGTGCTTCTCCATGATGAGACTTACCTTTCAGGGCTGTGCTGAGGAATTGTTCAGTAACTTCATTTTCAGCTGCAGTCAGATTTCTTTAGAAGGTTACGGCAATGGGCAGTTCAGTAGCTGAAGTTGATGCATCTCTTCAATGAACCCTGCTTGTGTTCTGCCTAGTGACAGCCACTTCCGCTCACCTGGAAGTGCCCCATAGAATGAGCATGAAACCAGTCACCAGCAATCACATTCAGAGAAGCTTTTACAATTTTATGGCACAGTTTTATTCACAGTCTCTTCATCTCCTTTTAAAGTCAGTAATGAGATTATTTTTCTTTTTCTGCTGCTCAAAACCTATAGTACTAAATAAAAGGGAGAAAGTGAACTGAAATAGCATTGGCAGTTGCCAGAGTACAATGTTGAGAACTTTAATGCTTTTGTGTGATACTGAGTCGTTATCGATCGTAAAGAGAGACGGAGTGTGGAAATCTCAGGCCTTCTGTTTAATATTTCACTAGCCTGTGCTACTGTTTGGAGTTTATCAGTGTTTTGCTTATTGTGATTTGTGCTCCTGCCTTTATCAGAAATGTAAGGGCAGTAGTAACCTTTGCCTGTGTACATGCTCTGAAGAGGCAATATTTTGTGATTTCTCCCATGATTAAAATATTCCTGTCACTGTTTTAACCTTGATGGTGATTTTTATTGTTGCTATTAGGTAACATGAAACTGCACATGAACTGGAGTCATAACCCTAGAAACTGAACAAGGAATGCTTAGGTAGTCTTAGAAATTAGACATCCGGCACTGATGAGAAACCCAAGTGTACTATTTTGAAGAGGCTGTTGAAAACGAAGGATTGTGCCACATAAGGAAACAGTTTTAATCCTTGTTAAAATAATATGGTGGGACATGTGTGAGAGGGAGAGGTTTTGTTTTGTCTCCCAAAGTGGTTTGACCTGTTGGCATGAGGATTTAATGAGATTAAAGCAGGTAAAATAAAAACTCAAGTTACAGGTGAGAGTGAGCACCTTGTTTATTCTTGCTTTTCTATCATGAGATTTTCTTTTCTTATTCTTTAAAAATCTATGGGTGTGTATGTCTATATGCTATAATTAATTTCCTGGTTTGGAAACTTATGGTTGGGGGGGTATGGGTGAGTGAAATCCACTCCCTGTGGAGTGAATAATGCCTGTGCAACACTTGTTTTGGAGACTTGAGCAGCATATTCAAATTTCTAGCTTTCTTGGTTAGGAAACTATAAAAGATAGACCACCACATTTGGAAAGAGTCATGTGCTAGAAGGCTGTGCAGCTGGGACCAAGTAAAACTGTGCTGAGTTGCTAGAGCTGGGTGATAATCCCCCAAGAATGCTAAAAGAACCTTAATGAAATAGCTGAAGTAACAGTGAGTGTGTGTTAGTTTCAGCCAGGAAGCTGGCTCTTTATCTGTGGGAGC
>JAOEHX010021423.1:0-65027 GCA_025448015.1 Bolborhynchus lineola | reverse complement strand
AAAAAAAACCAAAAAAAAAAAAACCCAAAAAGAAAATAATAATAATTTAAAAAAAACACCAAGGAAAAAAACCACATTTTTTAAATCTCATTCGTTTTAATAAGAATTTTCCATGAAGAAAACAGGACACCATTTGGAGGAGAGTGTTTTTTTAATCTTGATTTCCCTTACACATTGAATTTATAAACTGTACTAGGAGAGGCCAAATTTTGCTTATTTGGCCATTAAAACTCCAATTTTAAAGCTGCAACAAACATCCCACGCAGAGAAAGTGCTGCACTGTTATGTGTGGTGTAAGTTAAACTTATTTTTTAAAGCATCTCATAAGTCAGGCTGGTCCCACTACAGAGCACTAATCTCAGAACTAGCCCTTGCACTGAACACTTGTTTATATATTTCATCACAAAATATTTATAAACAACATAAAAATTTAGGAAGATTAGGCTTACAAGATTCCTTCTTTTCTTAGTGGATGAGAGAAAGTCTGTAGATGTTGTCCACCTGCACCTTCACTAAGCCTTTCACACCATTTCTCACGGCATTCTCATGGAGAAACTGGCTGCTCATGGCTTGGACAGATACACTGTTTGCTGGGTAAAAACCTGGCTAGAGGGCTGGGCCCAAAAAGTGGTGGTGCAGGAGTTAAATCCAGTTGGTGGTCAGACACAAGTGGTGTTCCTCAGGGGTCAGTACTGTTTGATATATCTACCAGTGATCTAGATGAGAGGACCGAGTGCACCTTCAGTAAGTCTGTAGATGACACCAAGTTGGGCAGTACTGCAGATCTGCTGGAGGGTAGGAAGGCTCTGCAGAGGGGTCTGGACAGGCTGGATTGATGGGCTGAGGCCATTTTTGTGTGAGGTTCAACAAGGTTCAGGCCCAGGTCCTACATTTGGGCCACAATCCCATTCAATGCTACAGGCCTGGGGAAGAGCAGCTGGAAAGCTGCTCAGTGGAAAAGGATATAGGGTTTGCTGACTAATGGAGCTGAACTTGAGCTAGCTTGTGTCCAGGCAGCCAAGAACTGCAACAGCATCCTGGCCTGTATCAGCAATACTGTGGCTAGCAGGGCCAGGGCAGTGATCATCCCTCTGTACTGAGCACTGGTGAGGCCACACCTTGAACACCATGTTCAATTCTGGGCCCCTCACTACGAGAAAGACATTGAGGTGCTGAAGCAGGTCCAGAGAAGAACACCAAAGCTCATGAAGGGTCTGGAGCGCAAGTCTTATGAGGAGTGGCTGAGGGAACAGGGGTTATTTAGCCTCGACAAAAGGAGGTTGAGGGGGAACCTTATTGATAACTAAAAATACATGAAAGGAGGTTGTAGTGAGGTGGAGGTCAGTTTCTTTGCCCTAGTAACAAGTGAAAGTGGAGGTGTACTGCACATTTTCAAAAGCTTCAGTTACAGCCAGGTAACTTCTTCTCTAAATTAAATAATAGTCCATATGTTCATTCACACTTTTTCTTACTCCAGACGGGGTTCCCCAGCATCATAGTTATCTGATGATAGGACTTTTAAGTCCCTTCATACAAAGAACAATCTCGGTCATGTTAGGCCAAACACAGTATCCTTTCTAGGTAGGATGCAGTAATGAGATGGCACAGTTATGAGTCATATGCCATGTTGACCCCTTGCAGATTTCAAGACATCCTTGAACAAGGATAACTTGAACTCTTGAGGAATGTGTTTTTATTAATGTGAAGAAAGGGAGGGAGGTCATTGAGCTGTGGCAGATTTGTATCATAATTTCATTCACATTTTTATCCTACTTGACAGGCTTTGTGCAACAATGACTGTGACATTCAGATCTCTCAGGAAGAGAAATAAACAATCCTAAGCACCTGAAAGACTTAATGCAAATATAACAAAAAGACACAAGCCCCTCGACTTTCAAGAGTGCAATTACCCAAAAAGGGTGACTTCTATGAAAAGAAACAAGTGGATTAAATTAAATGCTATTAAAATCTTAGAGGGAAAAGAATAGAATTGCTCTTGAGGGAAACTGTGAGTACTGTTTAGTCATATGAATGTGCTGTCCCCCTTATGCACAAGCAAGAAAAAACATCAATCTTGTTTAAATGTGTTTTAAATGTACACTAACATAGTGAACAAAGACCACTGGCTTTCAGATTATCCAAGACTTTAAATTTACTTGTACAATTCAAAGAGTTTTGTCACCATTACACTCCTATAATAATGCTAAGGGAAAGGAGAAGTCATTGTCTTTATGCTAAACAAAACTTTGGAAAGTATACAAAATAAATTCATTTTTGTAGATTCTATATATCATATTTGATTCTGAGCATCAAATAAATGTGCATAAAATAAATACATGCTGCTCTGCTCAAACTGTGGGTCAGACTTGCAGCTGATCACTGAGATTGTCACAGCTAGATGATCCTGCAAGAGTGGATCTTGGCTGACAGCAAATTCTGTTCACCCCCTTTAACTCTAAGGGCTGGAATGATTTGAAATGTGGTTCTCAGAGAGGTCAAGCTAGTGGAAAAGGTCTACAGCAATCTAAGGACAACACTGAGCCTGTTATTCCAAGGCTCCCATCACTGCACTCCCATTCACAAAGAACTCATGCTTTCTGATAGGCTGAGCAAGAAACTTTTTGAAATGATGGTATTAGTTTAGCGAAAGTCACCTTTCGAATTTAAACCTGTCTTCACAGAGGATTTAAACATTGAAAATGCCGTCAATCTCTATCCTTTTCCCTATACAGTACTAGAAAGTAGCTACAGTAAGACCTCCTGCCTGAAACATGTAAGAACTGGCTCCTAGAGCCACAAGAGGGCTTGAGTCTTGTCAAAGTAAGCCCTGGTGAGAACGGCCCTTAATAAGGAATGAGAGAAAAAATCTGGGGCATGTCAGTGGTACTGAGCTGCACTGAGTATCGTGGGACTTTCTTGGCACTTATGGCTGCTATGTGGGTTTTAATTTCAATCGAGAACAAAAAAAAAAAAAAAAATTAAAGTAAAAAAGGAGATGGAATGATTTGGATGGAAAGATCTAAAATGAGCCTTATTTTTAAGAGAAGGGAAAATAAAATCTTTCAAACGTTTTCCTAAGGTCTGTGCAGGATTTTATTGTTTTTCAGTTAAAAAAAATTGGTCCATAAAAAGCCTGTAAGATGTATAACTCTACATCCAATGCAATAACTGTCTTGGGCAGCTACAGAGAGGAAAGAGAGGCAAAATGTCTGGTGGTGATGGCAGCTACCTGGGGAACTGTGTCAGCAATATCTGTAGTCTGCCAGTAGCTGAGAAAGCACTCACTGACAAGTGCTTGCTCACATCAGGTTTCAGCACAGAAAAGTCCTCTCAAAAGCTAGGGAACAAGGATTCTTCAAGGTCTCCTAAGTACTCTCTCTGTTTCTTTACAATTAACAAACACAACTTGGTAATTAGTCTTCATTGAAAAGAAATTTCAGATATCCCTGGCTTTAGTGGTGTTCCCAATCTCCTTTTCTCTCCAGCCATAGTGACTAGTAATGAGAGTTTTATGATCACTCACAAGTACATGGACTTGGAATTTACAATCCTCTCTTTCAGAATAGCTATTGAAGGAGAGCTCTTGAGAAGAGATCTACAAAAGACAGATCTAAAGAATCTAATTTACGAATAAAGAACCCTCAGCAATGGTGCAATGGAACAATGTAAAATGTCCAATGATGCCTGAAGGAGTTACTTGAATACTGAAGTGTTTCCTCAGACACTGAGCCGTCTTTCTTGAGAAGTTCTAGGTCTCCGGAGCAGCACACCAGAGACAACTCTAGTGTCAATACATTTTTACAACAGAAAGTCGAGAGGAAAACAGAGGTAGGAATATGGGTTCAGCACTGAGTAACCCACCAGCATCAATATCCTTGAATAGTTTCAGCTATGAGTGTGTCTAGTTTGGCATCCTATAGGCATGAGCATAAGAAATGACCAATATTTGCTGTAGCCAACACCAATCATTTCCCGTTGCTGATTCTCTATGTTGCATTCTACGATTCTGTGATTCCTCTGCAGCCAACACCTCCGGGACAATAGGGGTGCAACAGATCCTGACGGCATCCACAGCCTCTGCCAAGCCTGGTCTCTGAAGGTGGGTTTTGAGATCTGGAGGAAAGAGGGGTCTAGGAAATCCAGGACCTCAGATACAATCCTCTGATACTCTTGGGCCTCCAGTGTCTATGGTAAGGAGCCTCCAAGAGAATTTGCACAGGTATTCCCCTGACTGCACAAAGAGTGGAAGAGCTCTGTCATTTGGACCATGGTCCAAGCAGAACCTTGCTGAGTTATTTCCACATTATGCTCTAAAATAGTCAATGCAGTGTTCAAAAGAAGGAAATGAACCAAGGGAAAGAAAACATTCCATCTCATCTAGGATGCTGAACAGAAATGAATGTGTACTGGAGACCGGGGGGAACAAAGAAAAACCTCCAGATGTAACTAGGCAAGGTATTAGGAAAGTCGCAAGTGAATTTGCTGTCTACCTATCTAAGATCAATTTAATTCACTGTTCCATTGAAAGTTCCTTGATAGATTGCCTACACTCACATAAGGCTCATTTCAGGAGTGTGTGTGAATAATTAATGAAGCAAGAGTTGAATGTAAAGAGTAATCTGTCTACCAAAATGTATCACCTCCACAAAACCATAAAACAGTTCTTCCTTTCTGATTATTTCATGGCAAATGGGTCTCCAGTTCCATCAGTTTTTGGAATCTATGGCTTTCAACAGCTAACAGCTGTTTCTAGCTTGTTTGTGCTTTTCTACCTATGTACAAATCTTACTAGAACTGCATAATCCTTATCTCCATGGAAAATAGTGAATTATTTGGAAATAAGCAATATTAATGTTAGAGAAGGCACAACAATCCTCAGAGCTTGAGGACTAAAGATAAGGCAACCTGGATCTTCTGGTAAACTAGGCTCATTCAAATACAGCCAAATGCATTCAGGAATTAATAAGGCTCATCCTTGAAGTCAGGTTTAAAAAGGAACCACAAAAATGGCTTGGAGCCTGGGCAAAGCATCTTGCAATGATAACTCTGCATAATGAGTTAAGATGCATGATGACATAATGTGCATAGCCTAAAGCTCAAACTTCTTTGTAGATGCTGCCCATTCAGATTTTAAACAGCCATGGCATTATTTTAGAAAGATTAAAGGCTTTGCCAAAACTGTTATATCCTGAATTAGAATCCTCACCAAGTTTTAATGCGCTTCTTTTAAACAATTCATGTCTTGGTTAATTTATGTTACCAGTTCTTACTGTTTCTCTGTGGGTAAACCTTCTGTACCAAATTATTCAATCTACATTTAAAAACTAAAGAATAGCAAAGATGGTATGATCATAGCACACAACTACCTTGGGGCATAAAGTGAAAAATAGTGAGAGGGTGTCCAATATAGTGAAAATAAAGAGAATTAGCATCTGAAAGTTTAATTCACTATATTCACATTAGAAACAAGACACTGGTTCAAGCAAGAGTTTAATCACTGGAACAGATCCCTATAAAGAAGAGTGAAATCTTCATCCTCTGAATACATCAGTTCTAGGCTGGATATCTAATAAAAGATTTCCAAGAGTCAAATGCATCACAGAAACAAAGTAGTAGAGGACAACAGAGACATTCAGTTGTCTTCTGCTAAGGGAAGTGTGTCACAGAACTCCCTCCATAACATTTCTGGGCTCCAAAACAGAATAACTGAATTTAAATACATGGATGGTGTTTAACAAGAAGTCAGACTAGATGACATGGGGGTTTTATTATGGTCTATCACTCTACAAAAGTAACTCTTTCATCCCCATCTTCAGTACAATAGAAATGGCAGAAGAGATGAAGTCTGAAGGACATTCTCAGTCTGTGTAATTACATTCTGTCATTACTTTAACAATGAAAACAGAGACTAGAAATTAGTCCACAGGGTGAAAAAACAGTTTTCAATTAGATAAAAAGTCATTTACAGTGGTGTCAGGAATTTTGATTTTAAAAGTTTAAGCGGCAGTACAAGACTCCAACACATTGCATTCTATTATCTGACAATAACAGAATGATTCTATTATTGTCAGCTGCTGTATGGACATTGCAGTACAATACAAGCTTTGTTGAAGCCCAAGAGCTGTGGTAGAACAATACTAAACAAATTCCCATTAAAGAAAAATGGGGATTCCAAATGTTTTCTTCATCTGAAAATTGCAACAAAAAAAAAAATTATTTTACCCCACAATACTTATATTGCCATTAACTAGTAAAATTCTATCCCAAAGTCAAAGAATTTAAAATAAAACACAAAGAGGCATAGTTTCAACTATTTTTAGCTTGAGGGTGTGTATGTATTGACTGAAGCATAAATCTTGACATATTTCTCTATCATAAATTAAACTCAATCATTTTTTTAAGTCATAATTTATATAGCTAAGTATCATCCTCCTGTGGGCAAGGATACTGTGGCAAACAGAAAGCTGACACTCAAATGCCATGTTTGAGATTCTAAAGGAATAGCACTGAAGTTTTCAGAAGCTTAAAAGTTGGCTTAAAAAAAGTATTAATTGAGGTTTTCTTGACTATCCAGTGTTGCCATAACATTCTGATTTTTATTACTGAAGAAAAAAGCCCATAGCTTAAGCTTATTTTGCAGTTGACTGAACTGTGCAGTCTGTTGCATAGAAAAATAAGGCATATACAGTTTTAAAATATACAGCTGTAAAATGCCTTTATATTTCACATACATATGTGTATGTTTTTCAAAATATGTTTCAAAATAATTGGTTTGCATAACTGTAAAGTACAAAAATTGAGAGAGAAATTAAGGACCTGAAATGTTCTTTTAATTTCAAATCTCAGTATGGTCTTTAGTTCCTCTTTGGAATCTGTCAGATCAGCTGTGTACCGTTTAAGGCCAAGGGTATTTACAAAAATGCCAAGATGGACCCAGATTTCGTACAGGAGTTCTTTTCTCTTTTTTTCACTATTTCAAGTGTTTTTCAAATACAGGATGACACACTAATTGCATAAGCTGAAAATTGCTTCTCAGTTCTTGATTTTCTCTAAAAGCACTATCTGCCTTTCCCTTAGTAACTCTAAGTGATTTTAACCCAGCTGATACCATTAGCAAGCACTGTATTTCCTTCTGGCCAAGAAAGAGTTCCCTACCCTTCTCTCATTCACCAGGGTAAATTAAACAGGTCAAAGCTGTACAAGCTTTTCAAACCCCCTCTAAAGGAATACCACTTCTCTTCCCACATACTCACCCCGTTAATATCATAAGTGCCTTCTAATTTTTAATCTGAGCACAATGCTTACCTGAAATGTTATATTAATCTCTGAAGTGGTATCTACTGCTCAACTTTGAACTAGGATAAAAACCAGTTGTTGATTGTGAACAAAAAGGTTGCTACAGTTCAAGAATTATAAACCCTAACATATATTTAGTTGCCAAAAAAAAAAAAGTTTTGAATAATAATCAGCTATTTAAGGGCTATTTGGTTGAGTGAGTGAATGAATTTACCCTAGTTTCATTCACCCAAGAGTAGGCCTGGAATCAATAATCCAGACTTGTTAGGTTGGTTCTTCTTCCAGCTCAACACCTTCTCAGTTGCATGACTGACAGATAATTTCACTGTTACAGTAAAAGCCTTACAGGCTCACGATAAGGATCTGTAGGACCAACTGTGTTTCCTGCCAGAAAACTGTAATGAGCTCTTATTTCACACCACTCTGGGTGAAAAATGAGATCAGTAAAGTCTAAAAATTGTATCAAGTGTACAACCCTGCCTTTTGTTAAAACATTGCCTTCCAGAGAACTCTCATCTTATCAAGAAAAGGGAACACATGTTTGCGTTCTCTAACTAGCATTTACCTTGAAAAAGTGACATTCTCAATTGTGTTTAAAATGTTGCAATGCACTTTCAAATGGCATGAGTAGCACTTCAGTGTCCACAGAAATATTTACTTGGCATCTTTTCACTATTTTAATAATAGGTGAAGCCAAAGAAATTTCATACTCATACCAAAAGCAAAACTAGAGTATGCCAAAAATCATCTAACTGTATGTTATATCTCAGCTCGCACTGCGGGGCTCTCTTGAACATGCCTATACTCCTATTATAAACACTCTACCTCATGTGAGCCATGACATGCATGCTGAGCTTTGGCAATATTATACAACTTTTTCCCCAGTCTTCCTACCCCCTTCTAGTCTCTTGTAAAGGAATAAAGAAAATGCCCTGATTCAATGAAGTGGTTGAGACTGGGGAACAGATCTCATTTGTGATTTACAGAAAAGATACAACAGCTGTTACAGAAAAGCATGCTAGGGTGTCCCCTTTACATAGCAGACCCGGCTCATTCTGTGGAACACAAGAAAGGGGGGAAAATAGGTACTACCTCAGTTTGTAAGAAAGTAAGCTTGACGAACTCTCCGAGTGTTCATCTTCAAAGCACTCTTCCCTTCCTTCGTATGTAAACTGGTTATATGGCAAATATAGAGGTGTAGACTTGGCTGATGGAGACTGCGAGGCCTCCGTCTGTGATGTGGAAGGACCTGGTTGCTGATTTTCATGCATTTTCACATCACTGTGGTCTGTCACTTTGGATAAGATCCTATCAATGGTTTTGTAGTAAGGCCAGTCAGGTGCAACAGTTTCACTGTCAGTCATGCATTTTAATTTCCTGTAAGAAAAGGCATACAACATTAAAGCTTGTTTTTTATGAAAGTACTTTTCTTACAGATCTTCTGTCTCAAAACATTTGTTCTGGTCACATTTAGGAGTCAAACTGAATACTTTTCATGAGAACAAAATCAGACACTTTTAATCTCCAATGATGTCTTTCCATTTCTCTTCCTAGTTTTACCCTGCAATTAAAAGTTGCAGGTAAACCACAAACAAAATTCAATACAAATAAAGATCATTACAGCTTCTAATGGAAACCACACTTTTGGTTGTAGAATAATTTTTCTTCCCCTTACAGAGTGCCAGACTAATCAATCTGACAACAGTTCCTGACAACTAGAGTAGGCAACACATCACAGCCTTATCCAAAATATGTGCAACCCTGTCCTTCCATGCTTTCAAGAATAAATATTTCTTTTCCATGATGAATACAAGTGACTACAAATATAATCCATATCCCTTTCCTAATATTGCCTAAAAGCTCTGGATTGCCGAAGTAAACATGCTAATAACAACCATGAGTTGGTGGCTGCCTGTTCATCTGTTACAGAATAATGATCAGTGTAGGAAGAAGTATAGAATTTCATTAATTTACAGAAATAACCCTAACAAAACCAGTTAATATTGCATTATAGACAGCATGCACAAAACCATTACAGTGACAGTGAAAGGAGTATCAACCATGAACTTATATTTCACATGCATCTTATTATGAGATCTATTAATCAGTCCTAACCCAACGTTCACCTCTATCCCACTCAGTACTCTTTCTTACTTTATTTATTTTTACTGAGTAATATAAAACTGAGGTATATAAATGAATTGTACATCTCAAGTAAACTCCACTGCCCAAACTTTCTTTATATTTCCCTTTCCCAGCTTGGATCTTGCTACCCTAAATCAAAATGCAGCAAGGTAACACAACAGGAAAGGCAAGACCAGTGACAAATGCTCCATTTTCATAAACCAGATTTCATTTAAATTAACAAAAAGCTGAACCAAATCTAATTCTCACAGTTTTCCACATGCAGAAAACAGGATAAAAACTATTCCTGGACACCTGGCCCCCCCCATTTTCTTGAAGCCTTTCAGGTTTTTCATCCTCAGAATCCATCCTGCCCACACTGGTCCTGCAAAGGATAGAATTCAATGACATGTAAACACGATAAAAATGGTGCCAAACTTAAAAGTGGGAACTTCAAGTTCTTCCTTTTAGACAGCGTTTAGCCTAGGGTAAGGGGAAATCCACCAGTGAGTGAAAAAAGCAGTAAGATTTGCTTAGATTTTAAAGCCATTTAAGAATTCTTTTTCCCTTGTTCTTGCAAGGTCTGGTGAGCTTTTCCAGCTACTTAGAAATGCACATCACAGTCCTGCACAGCAAAGCCTCCTCAGCCATCCGGATTTTTATGCCCTCTATACATTCAAAATTTTAATTTCATACATGTTTGCAACCTACTGCTGCGACTTCATAGAGTATATTTAGCACAACCTACAAATACACATATATCCATCCAGCACAGAAACAAAATAGCTAAGTACAAGGCTGACAGTAACCATCATTTGATATTATTTTTAGTTCAATTATTTAGGCTATTTGCATGAAAAATGTATCAATTAAACCATTATAAGCTACTAGCCAAGTCCATGTTCCATATTTGTTTGCCCATCTTGAAACAAATACATTCAAGCAATGGGGTTTAAAACATTACTATTCTCAGCTGCTAGCTGCAACACATTCACCATGGTTGGTTATCTCCATGGGCCAGACAGAAAAAAGCCATGCGTGTGCACATCTCAGCCATGCCATGGTTTGGTGGCAGATGCACCAATCCCTGGAAACATTCACAGACAAGTTGGATGGGGCTCTTAGCAACCTGAACTAGTTGAAGATGTCCTTGCCCATGGCATGAGGGTTGGACTACATGACCTTTAAAGGTTCCTGCCAGCCCAAACCATTCTAAGTTTCGATGAAGGTGTCAGGAGCAGGTATTTTGCCTGAGCAAGTCAGTACCTTGGTTTCTACTCAGTGGTGTATCCCAGATCCCATTTCTTTACAAAACTATCATGATTTTGAAGGAAGAGTTGTTGTTTATCACCTGCCCACACAGCTGTAGAATTGCAGCTATATAAAACCAGGTATTTCTCTGCTTTTGAATACATTGAATGAATACTAATTCTTCCACTTCTGGCTGCTTACCATAGCTCTGGGCTAAAAAAAAGGGATCACTACCAGGAGGTAGGCAAGACAATTTTGTTAGTTTAAAAGCAGCACCAGAAGCAACCATCTACCTGTACAATATCTGGCTCATACATACAGAAAAAAAGGATGAAATAGATGGAGAGATGTGAAGATAAGGGGGGAGGGAGTGTCAGACCTTTGGAAAAGAATTAGGAACGCTGCAGGTGGAAGAAAAGGGGAAGAACATTCACCGCAATAGTGGTGATGGCTTAGCCTTCTGGTAAAAACAAAGCAAATGGCTAACTTTGTAATATCAATATCAATGCCATAACTGATCACAGCAGGTCTTAGTTACATCCACAATGTAAAACTGGGGGGTTTGTTTGTTCTGGTTCTCTGTGTTTTGGTCTGTTTAAATGAAAAATAAAGACCTTAAAAAGAAACAGGACAATGGTAAGGCTGGGGTGCAACAGTCCAGAAAGGAGAGAGGAAGATGAGCCAAACATTCAACACTTTGAAATTGGGCAAATTGCTGCCTGTGTGAGCAAGCCAGGCAGAAAAATTAGGTAGGAAACACGGGTAACTGGGAAAGTCAGCAGAGCTCACAAAATAAATCCACAGTGAGTTTATCCAGACCTGCTGCTGTTTCATGAGGCTCTATTAAAAACCAGCTGAGAGCAGAGGCAACTGAGAACTCCCTCCCAAAACTCAAGGATCAAAGTCAAATTTCCAGTGGACAAATATCTGAAGTATGGTAAACACTGTCGACCCAGCTAATTTGAAAAGTGGTTGCTTTTCTTATTGCAGAGAAGTGAATGAATTTATGGGCTTTGAGATCCTGCTGCCAAAACGCTTCACTGAATGGACTGAGACAACAGTTGAGTAATTTCTGCTGCCACTGACCTTTCCTCAGACTTCATTCTGTGTCTAGTAAGCCACCTTCTAAAATAAGATTATTACAATATTATGTTCAAAAGAGGTTTTTAAATCATCATTATTTAGTCAGTAAATAGCATGCAATCTCTAACTTGCCGCTTTTTTTAGGCTTTGCTCAAAAACAGTATTACTTTTTTATTATTATTACAGTATTTGATATTACTACTTGCCTTAAGGAATGGATACAAGATCCATCTCCTGGGGTTTCTGAGAAAAGCTTTCAAAATAAATAATAAATAGAAGCTGTTCGTGAACCAATCAATGGTGAGGAAAAGAAGGATGTATGAAAGTACAGTGCTAACTTGTGCATCTGCTATAAATTATTGAAATTAAAGAGGAAGATAGTAGAATATTCAAATTCAACTTTCTGCAGTAATTTGGCTGTGCTTTTATTTTATCACTTGCTGTAACAGAGGTCAAATATTTCAGTTGTTTAATGTCACAGTAGAGCAACGGATTACCCAAGCAGCAACGTTTAATTGCTATCATGTACACATGAAAATAAAAAATTAGACTAATCTTTTATTCAAATCATGAGACTGATTCAAATTTACCAATCATTAACATTAATTGACTGCAATTCAAATCAGAAAGCAACAGCTGCATCCTGGTTTCAAGGCTTTAGGGAGGGTGATGGTTTTGAAAGTAATAAATTTACGTTCACACAGTTCTTATTTTTAAACATCAGAAAGAATCAGTCAAAACTGTGGCCCCCTGTGCAGGTTTTAGAAATGCAGGTTTTAGAAACCCTTTTCCTTTCTATAAACCAGTGTACATTATGTCAGTGGAAATATAACAACATACAGTGCACTGTTACACACTGAGATCAGCATATTAGCGGTGACGGGACAGCTTCTTTTAGAAGGACTAATTACAGGTCCGTATGTGCTGAATGCCCCAAGTAGCCTACATAATAGGAAGAATTCAGCACATACTCTTAAGTAATGCTGAACTGCAAGAGCTGGCTTGCTAATCTCAGCAAAACTTTTGATGGCCAGCACATCAGAAAGCTTAACTTCGAATTCCAGCAGGAATTGACTCAGCCTTTCCTCTTTCCATGGTAGATAAATAGGGAGGTTCATGCAGCTCACTACACAGATGTCTATAAAACGGAGCATTAAAATCCCAGTGGCTGACCTTTCCACAGCAGATATTTTGGATACCACAGCAATTCCTAAAAGCAGAATTTTCTTCAAATGCACCTGCAAAAAAAGTTTTCCTTCCACCTACGGTGCTGTGCAGAATTTTCCACCCAGGCACATTTCCATGGTGGGTGAAATGGTTCTTCAATACACTGAGACTCCAGTAAGAATTGCTTCAGGTCGTGATATATTTTTCCCTGAATATTTTCCTCCAAGTGCACCTGAACTACAGTAATGCAGAGGAATACAGGAATTGCTCCCAGGTCAGCCCATTGTCCTGCTGCCTCACTTCTGACAAAGGTCAGTGCTAAATACTTCAATCATTTTGATGGACAGGTTTTGGGGGCACATTTGCCCATAAAGACACTTGATTACTTTTCCATCAACAGCCAATAATATCCTGAAACTCGTCTTTTATAACTCTGTCTAATCTGAAGATAAACAGCATCTGTATTTTAGTTTAATAAACCTGATCTTTAGTAAAAACAATAAAACAACCCACCAATCTCTCAGAGTCAATGATTTTCAGTGGTAACAAGTTCCACGTGCTCATTATGTGGTGTTATATGCATTTATATGACTATTTCCATTTATATGACTAACTTCTTGCCTTGCAATTCCAATCAATAACTTCTTGTATTACGGCAAAAGAAATACCTGCTCTATACTCTGAAAACAGTACAGTATATTTTTTTATGCACCTCCAGAGCTCCTTTATATATCTTTACCTTCTTTCCAAGCTAGTAGCACACTTTTCCTTTTCTCTTAATAAAGAAAGCTTTCCAAATCTCAGCCTAATTGTGTTTTCTAAATATCTTCTCATTCTCTTGTCACCTCTTTGAAATATAGGGTAGTCAGTAATAAACACAAGAATTCAAGAAGGAATTAATGCCATAAAATAGATTTCTAAAATGGCTTTTTAACTTCTGAGTAATGTTTTTGCCTCTGATGTGGAGGAATGGGATATGATCACCCTGGAATTGTTTTGTGACAGATGCTGACGTGCACCAAACTAACACCTGAACTAACTTCATCTGGCAGCAAAGCATTACAGGTAGGATCCAAACTCACCCAGACTCAAGGTGAATACTTGGGCTGGGAGCCCATACTGAGCTCTGAGCCTCCATAAGCAGGCATGCAGTTGCATTAGCTCCAGCAACTGCACTGATTAATTACTGGCTAAGAAACGCTCCTCCCTTACACCTACGAATGTTTATCTGACTTTTCTGGACAATGAGTAATGGCTTTTCCTGAGCAAAATAAGCAAAACAGTAATTTATAGAGCTGTATCTTAAAATGTTCTGGGATCCTCAAACTAGAAAACACCATTATAAATGTGTTCACTGCTTTCTACTTTAGGTCCTTTAATGTTTCAGATCATTAGCATCTGTTTCAAGTGGTGTCCCAAGATAAGACATGCCAGTGATAACACTTTTAACACTGAATGGGCTAGTAGAAATATTCAATTACTGCTTTTCCTTGTATAGAAAAAAGTATACATGTATGTATATATGCTTATACATATATATAGCAATTTGTAGGACAGTAATTTCACTTTTCTTTATAAAATTGTGGCACATAGCTAAATAATAATATGATGTTTTAAAATATTCTAATTCATTCCAGTTAGGGCTATTAAAGTAAGATTAGAGACCATAGCAGCTTTGCAACGCTGTAAAGAGTTGCCTACGAAAGTAAAGGACCCTGAAGTGATGGGAAAAAATAACCCCTTGGGTGCACAACAACCTCCTCATTCCTGCTACTGGCACTACATTCTCCCAGGTCATGCTTACAAGCCCCATGTAATCACTACAAAGTATCTCAAAATAGAGCATTTCCTAATCTCAGGATCTTCCTTTTCCAGTTTATGTCACAGTGCAGTAATGATTCCTAGAAATACAGTGAGGTAAAGCATCTTTCCCAAGTATCCTGCAGGCACCGAAACATGGATTAAAACTCAGCTGCCTCACAGCAAAGCCAGAGCTCGGTGGCAACTCGCATCATTTCCAGTTTCATCACAACATTTTCTATCCTCACACACCAACAAAAAGTACCCAGAAAACGAGAAATTATAAGCCATAGCTTTTGTTCTTCGCTGTTATCTCGCCCACCTCACCTTGAAAGCAAAGCACACAGACGTGCTTTGGATAAGAGCAAACAATAAGAAAGATGCATTTCATATTCAAGATTACGAAATGAAACAGCACCGTGACAGTGCACGGCAGTTTCCTAACTCTCCTAAATTAGCATCTGAATCAATAAGCAGGGAGCTGCAATATACTGCAAAATAGAAAAGCAGCATGACAACATGCCACAGAGGCAATCTTAGAAGTTCCCAGAAACATAAGAAGGATTTAAAACAGAAAGTGCTCTTTACATACACAGACAGAGTGTATGTGAGTGATTTTGTTTCCTCCCTTCCTCCAATGCAACTTTAAAGTACATTAATTGGAAGAGCTGAGATGGTCTGACTGATGACAATGCTGAAAATTTAGAACAAAGCCAGACAGAAATAGCCTGTTCCACTTGGCAATTACAGCACTTAAATATTATGCAGTGTTGCTAGACACCTGTAAAATCTCGGTGCTGCGAAATACATTTCCCATCAGGGAGAACAGCAGATCTAGCAGACTAAGCAAAGGCCTGGTAACCAGCAACTCCCGACTTCTAAATCTGCATCTGAGCCTGAATTCATGGGTGATGCCGGGCAAAAATTCATCTTACTTCCAGCTTTCTCCTCTACAGTCTGTGTGAAGAAAATCATGAAGGATTACAGCAGGGTTAGTGAAACATTTCGGAGACATTAGCATTTGCTGCAAAACATCAAGTTCAATATTATGGGAAATGACGTTAAAGATTATGCTTGTGGATCATACAAATGCAGAAGGAGGACATTCAAAGTTAAGGGGTTTACAGGATTTTCCCTAGTTTTCTATTTGATGAGTAGTCTCTGCATTAAATACAGCAAGGGTGCCTTACAGAAAAGCGAGCAGTTTTAACATGGTTGCCTGCTGTAATAACCTTTTTTATTATTAATACAAGCTTTGAGGAGAGATTAAATGGAAGAGTCACATATTTGATTTTCTTGCATTACAAGCACATAGCTGAAATCACCACTCAGGATTTCCAGTGTGAGGCAGTTTGTGCCTCACAGAGATAAGAATTCAAGAGAAAAAAATTGGGGGGGGGGGGGAGGAGGGAAGATATGCAAATATTTCTGTTAAGTTCTAATTATTTTTCCCCCCTGCAAACAACAAATGCACAACTACCTCGCGTTTTCCAAAGCCAACTTCCCCTCCTGACTAACACTGCCTGTTCTTTATCATCCCCTTGTAGGCACGGCACCTCCACCCTCCCCCCAGCTCCTTTGGAGCAGTATTGACGGTGCACATTGATTCTCTCTCTGCAGATATAATAGTTCTTTCACTGCTGCTGCTGCTGCTTATAATTATAGCAATATGTGTCACTCAGTAATAAGACGTTCAATTATTCTTGGCCCCGTGAAGCGTAACCCTTCAACTTATGAGTCAAAATCCAGGGGCTTCAGCCCCCCCAAAACACATGATTTTCTTTGCAGTTTTTTGTTTAAACTTTGCCTTTCATTCCCGATTCTCACTGGCCACTTCAAACTGCAGGAGTTTCACTGCAAGGAGCTGCTGCCAGGCTAACACCACCAGTCCCCTCAGCAAAGAGAAAAAAACCATAAAGCTCTTCCCCCACTAAATGCATTTCCATCGCTCTGCATCATTACAACGGTAGCTGATTATAAAGAAACAAAGTTGTCCCGGAGTTTGACATGAAATGGGGGAAAAAAATTAACAATGACGTAACAGCAGTGGCAAGAGAGAATTTTAAAAGCGATATGAACAATCTTTAATCTCTTATCGACAGATTTCCTCTAGGAGACTTCTTTCTGAAAGGCAAAAATCACTGCGTTGTCCCTGCTAAAATCTCTTAAAATAAAAAGAATTAACTGAAGCTTACCTGTACTGGAATGTCATATTTGTAATTTTTATCTTTATTTCCTCTCCGTGGCGAATTTCTCCAGTCATTTCAAAGAGTTTGTTAGCCATTTTCTCATAAACTTTGGCATTCCTTTTAGTTTGTTTCAGCTCATCAAAAAATTCTTCCCAAACCAGCATTAAACCTCTCATTTCTGCATCAGTCCAGTTTCTGGCCCTCCTGTGTTTCTCAGTCTGAGAAGAGACAATGTAACTGGGAATTTCTGCTGCAGCCATTGCTGACTGACCTAAAAGGGTTTTAAAAGAGGACACTTAATATAGATTGAGTTTTTAGTTTAGGTTTTTTGTAGTGCAAGACATGCATATGTGGATAAAGAATTTGAATGACAACAGAACATATGAAACCTTTTTGCAACAGCTTGAAGCTTGAGTGCACAAAATGGGGCCTACATCTGACAGGCAGGAATTTAGTTAAAAGCTTTTAAACAGAGAAACGTCATTTTGATGTCACGTTTCCATAGCAACAGAGCAACTGCATAAGCTACAACAACAAAAACCTTTTAACTGAAAGCCAAAGAATCAGGACAAAGTTGACAGGCCATCAATATTAAAGCTTTTAAACACTTTAGGTTTAACAAAAAAAAAAAAAAAAAAAAGAAAAGATCTATGCAGCCTTTGAGAAGCTACTTTTAAGTTTCTACTTCTTTTTTAGCTTTCCCTTACCTTTTAGGCAGACAGTCTGCTAGCAGGGGGTCATGGTCGCCTGAACGAGCTTTTAAGTTGCGCCTTGACAGACTCTCTAGGAGGTTGCAAGGACTGAGACCATGTACACAAAAAAAAAAGCCTTTTTTTTTTTAGCAAAGATATGCTGCAAAAAGAATCAGCCAGCTTTCGGAAAACTATACATCTCTAACCTAATAAATGTTTAAGCAGGCAGGCTCATTAAAAAGGAGCCGGCATCTGGGTTTAACAACACGCAGAAAATAGCATTTAAGTGTTTAAATATAGAGAGAAATGTATATACAGTTTCAATATAGAGCCACTTGGGTTTTTTTTCCCCGAGATGTTTTGCTGCTGATAAGCACACACTGCAGTCCTGTCAGTATGAATTTGCCTTTGTAGGTATGTATTACTGTATGTGTATTTGGTATTCCTAGTAATTTAGATGCTATTTATGCAGCCTGTGTTCTGCCTTAGGACTGCAGCAGAAGCATTTCACCTGCTTTATGGGGAACCTAAAAGGATTATTCAATGAGTTAAAAAAAGGCTGTGAGATGCTTAGAACTGTGAATAAATTGCTCTGCTGTAAAACAAGCATTTTGAGCTGGTTTCTATATAGGGCTAAATTCTGCCAGCAGTTATACCAGAGAAGCACCACTTCCTCAACCCATTAAACATTGTGCAACACAAGCAGTGGGCCACATCCTGCCCCTGCTTACACTCCTGCAATCTCAATAACCTTTCGCAAAAGAGAGAGATGAGCGAGCTGCATTGATTCAAGCAGTACTGCCAGCTGAAGAGAAAGATGTTAATTTCCTACAGCCCCAATGCAACCATGTTATGTAAAATATAAATAAATAAACCACGGACCTTTCTTATTATCATTTTCTGTTTCAGCATATACCAGCAATAACGACCTCACTGCAGGGCATTTCCTGAAGATTAATGACAGGCAGGGGTTAATGGCCTGAGGCTCACCCAGTCAGTCGTTAATCCCCAGGAAATGTTCTGTGCCTCAATCCTTAATGCTTAAGTATCCTATAAATTGTAAGTCTTCTCATAACCACATCCTCGGTCTTAACAATAGTTTAAAAATGCACGGCTTGGTTTGCATCCTGGAGAAGGCAAAGAGAATATGAAATGTTCCTAAAAGGTACACTAGTAAAACCTGTAGTATTGTTGCCTTCTAATTTATTTATTCTATTGTACATTACAAAAGGCACAACAGCATACCGGAGAACACGGAGGGGGAATCACATATACTGTACATAGGAACTTCTGCTGATCACGTCTCTGGAGCGTGTCTCTGTCAGAAACATACCTGCTGAGTCACTGCCTCCCTTAAAACAGGAAAAATAAATCCCCTAGCTTCCAAATAACTACTTTTAACTACTAATATGACAGCCTAGCAACTATTACCTTCAAAAATGTGTAAATAGCAGCATATGTTGTGATGATGATCTTGCATGGTTTGTCTCTTGGGTGGCCAGCTGGGAGATACCACATGATCAGGGGACAGATGGTGGTCAGAAGAGGATCAGCTGGTGACACATTCATTTTATTAATTTATTGTTTCGTTTTGCCATTCCCATCACTTAACCTCGGGCTCCAGGCAGCTAGGTTAATACTACAGCACTAAACTCGCAGCCAGTGGCTGGGGGTCACCAGGATGAGTCTAAGGAAGCAATGGAGTGTCCAAGAGGAAAACACCACTGGTCTGTTACAGTGCTGGGTCTGAGTTGGGACCAGTGCAAGCCACTGCAAAGCCAAGCGTGCTTTTCAGCCATTAATCATCAACTAGAGATTTGTTTCCCTCTCCCAGACTTCAATCCACCTAGATTCTGAACATACTGATTAACACCACAGAAACTTATAGTGTGAGAGACGCCCATTGTAAAACCCCAAAGATATGCCTGATCTCTGCTTTAGAGATCTTTTTTATCCAGTTTCAAGCACAACAACCAGGACAGGGTTGGGGAGAACCTGTCCAGCTGCAACAAGTTCTTTCTGTGACGGTCCACAGCCATTCCTTCCCCTTTTCATCCACATGTGCCTGGCATATACACGGCTGCTCCTTGTGCTCCACACCATCTGCTGGGGCCTTGCCTGGCCCTCAGCCTCAAACTGGGATTCTGCAGAAGGGGGGTGGTGTTTCCCTGTACAATTCACATCTCAACTTCTCTGTATGCTGTTTCCTATTAGTGTAATTGACAGATTGATATAGTGGCATAGTGCTATTTAACATCTGCTGAATAAAAGAAATGCTTTCTAATAATACTTCCCTTATTCCCCTCCCCTCAGCACCAGAGGGGAATCTAAGCTTCCAGGACTTGGGTTTGATCCCCCCCTCTGAGAAAGTCATTGATATTAATTGTGGAGACTTCACATGTCTTCTCTGCCTCGCTGAAGCACTTGAGCCAAGTGGCTGATAAAACAACTGTTTTCCTACATGGAGCTGAATGCAAGGAAAGCTTTTTTACCCCAAATAATCCCTGAAGTCCTCACCAGTGCCTGAGAGTTACAGAACCACCTCTCCTGGCTGTTCCCCTCCCTGCTGATGTTTTGCAGATGTGCTCAGTCCCCGGGAGTCACTAACCCTCTGTTCTGGCCCCTGAGGCAGAAGAAACAACTAAGATGGGACCAGCAAACCTTTAGGGGTAGAGCAGCCCTGCGGCAGCGAGAGCTGTCCCTCCCCAGGATGGGGACACTGTGAGGTGAAGCTCTGTTGGCATTCAGCTGTATCTTGCCCAGCTCAAGCCAGAGGCCAGCCAAGGCTCATCATGTACCTCAGACTGGCTGGTCACCAAACCGGGAATAACTGCTGGCATGACAAGCTGCAACTCTGCCAGACCCAAGGCACCGATGCAGTTGGCGCTGCCATCCCTCATGCGCTCTACTCTGACGTCTGCTGATGCCAGAGTGCTCCATCATCAGCCTCCTCCAGACTGAGGACCAACCTGGCATCAAGTACCCCACAAGCAACTGAAGCTGTAACTGTTCTCATCAAAGTAACGAGGTTGCTTCTCTTGGAAGGCACCAGAATACGTACCAGAGTTTCTGAGGATACCTTTGTCAATGACAAAGCTTCTCTCCTGCTCACCCCAGTCCCTCCTCTGATGGACCCTGAAATGTGAAGTCTAGAAGATATTTTTATGAACGCTGATCTGAGTGCGATGGAGTATCTCACTCATGCCCTTCCTTTTAAAGCACATCTGCTCCTAAGAGCTTAGAGGAACATGAATTTCAAAATCCTCTCACAAATCTGTTCCTTATATCATGTCTAAACATTGTACCTTTATTTGCAATCAATATCTATCAGCTTAAATAATAGCTCTCACAGCTGTTCTACCTTTCCTGGTGACCTCTGCAGATGATGAGCCCCAAACAGGGTAGAAGAGTTTCTCATTCGCAGATGTGGATCTAATGAAGTTCACCCATAGATGTTTCTATGGCAGAGTTCAGACAACTCCATTAATCCTAACATATCTGTTGACTACACTTCAAGTGATCTCTGCTACCCACGTACGGCCTTCAGCTGTGCAAATGTGGGTTAACATGCAGCAAATAAAACTTGCTTTAGCCCGATTTTGGGGAAAGGTGTTTTCCCTTGCATTTACTGGGAGATAACGGCTCTAGTCAGTCAATTACTGGAGCTCAACCCACAAACTGTAAGCCATTAAACTGTTATTACAGAAGAGCATGTCCGATCCTGCTGATGGGATTGTGGTAGGAGAAGTGAGGCAGCACCTTCTTAGCAAAGCAGAATTTATCCTATTAGGATGCAAAAAATTTCTGCAGTCTCTCCTAAATGTATGTCGGCAACCCAAATGGGCAGCTGCCTATAGAGGTGCTGACACACAGGTTGCTGCCGGTTTGTATTTCAGAAATGGAAATACATTAGTTTTGGTTCAGGTAAGTCTTGAGACCAATTGGCTTCCTCCCAGTTTTAGCTCTAAAAGCACCAAACACCCTTTTAGGCAGCAACACAGAGCAGGGAAACTGGGAGAAAGCTCCCACTGGAGGACCATGAGAAGTATGCATCACTCCTCAAAGACACAGGTCCAGCTTTCCAAAACACATGGGTATTTCAGGAGACCCTCCAATAATCTCTTGATTACAAGCTGTTGAAAGCAAGATCGTCCAAAGCACAGGCAATCTGGCCCACCAGGACCCTAACACACTGGGGTTTCAAGTGCAGTGGATACTGTATTTTAAGTTCAAAAAAGCTGTCTGTATGAGCTGGGGGGCTGTCACCTGCCCCATGTGTTGCTGTCTACTGGGCTGAAATGCACACTTTCTAAAGCCTTACTGAAAATGATGGGTTTAGTGTCTCTGATCACTGCACACTGTAATTTGCAAAGAGAGATAAAGGCAATTAGGGAAGACATATACTTCCACTACTTCTGAAAACCTTGGCCAGAGGAGATAGGCAGGGACAGGCAATCACAGAGGAGAAGCTGTCTTCTTTTCTTCTCCATTAAACCAACAGGTCCATGGCAGTGAAGCTACTGTGCTTGGGAAAGTGCTGGAAACCAGGAGCTCACCCTAAGGCAGGGAAGTGCCTTGCAGACAGTGGAGCTGGGCTTGGGAATTCCAATAAGGTCCATGCACCCCTTCAGTCTGTCATTCTCGGTGGGTGATGGAGTCATGTGGGTTTGCAAAGGCTCAGAAGATGTGGAAAACCATAAGGGTTGTGAAGAGAAAGCCATCAGGTCAGTGCTGTGAAGCTATACACAAACCACAGCTCATGATGTCCTAATACCTGTGAGGGACAGTTAACAATACAACAGCATTTGTAAAGGAAGCAGAAAGCTTTCCAAGCTGCAGGAGGTCCTATTACAAAGACAGAAAGAAAATATTCAGGCTGAGGAGATACAGTAGGTGTTTCAAGGTACATAAAAAAAGGACAGGCCCTTTTCACCAGGGAGTCTAAAACCAAACTGGGACATGCCACAAGGCAAAAAATCAGGATAGACCAGGGGTACAAGTGGCAGCAATACACTACTGAGCAAGGACCATCACATCGTTGAGCAGCTTTTACGTGCATCTGGAGCAATACCTGCAACAAAGTCTGACAACAGAAATGGGTGCTCTGGAGGAAGCTGGCTGAGGGGAAGGCGTCCTGGCTGACACAGGGCAGGGAAGGTTGTGATATGTCAACACTCAGAACAAAAAGAACAAGAAAAATACACATTTTCACACAAACGTCCTGCCATAGGGCCCTCAGTGTGGCAGGTTTCTCTAATGGTGAGCAGGGCACAGGGCAGCCCAGGAGGATGGAGTGAGAAGATGCAGGTGAGCTGGAGGCAGCTGGAGAGGGTTTTGATTTCATTTTGCTAGACCACGTCCTGCTTGAATTTCACTGTAATCAGAACATTTCCCCAAAGCATTTTGATCTTGCTGAACTGGCAGATTCTGACCAAAAATATCTCCTTTGCCTATTTTAGTAGTAACCATGGAAGCCAGCTTTGCACAGACATTCAGTTGGAGGAAGAAGGATGGCGAGAGACAGCGAGGTGAATGCAGGCGAGCTGAGAAACGGGGCTTCAGCAGTTTTTGTGGTCAGACCAGAAGGCATTAGCACAGACAAGGGGGAGAACTGAAATTATGGGGGGCTTGAGAAGAAGAAGCTCATGGAATGCCAGGAACCCAAGAAATTCATTACTTGGAGGAACCAGGTATAGACCAGTATGATAAGTGATTTGATTAAAAAGCATAATACTAAGAATTTTTAAATTACTTTGTATTTTTTTAAATTTAACAGAAACACACACTCATGCTGCAGACCCCACTATAGCATACTGGGGGGGGAAGAATCCTTTATGTCCAAAAGTTACAAATAACTACTCCCAAACTGTCTGGCACTTACAATATATAGAGGCAGGATGCCAGACTACGTGGACTTTCAGTCACACTTGTTCATACATTTTTGGGCACAGAGAGGCAATATTCTTAATGATTTATTTGTACAGTATAGAGAGTTCATCAGTTCTGCACGTGTCATACTCCCAGCTCAATTTATAGCAAACAGAGCATTTCTGAGATTTGATTACTCTTGAGAAATCATTTGCAGGTCCTTTGCATATGGAACAACCCTGCAGTATGTAGTATGAGACAAACTCCTTTTCTGGTTAGCAAGCAACAAAATAGATTGCAAATAAAATGATTTGGTTCCCAATAAATGGTTTTCCAAATCCCACTCGAAAGAAATGTCTTTTGCCCTGCCTGCTTGCAGGAGTTAGTCCGTAAGTCCTCCTGCCCATGTTTGGGTTTTAGCACATTTGAGCAAGGTACATGCTGGGAAATGTCTAGCTCATTAAAAGCTGCTCCTGAAATGCTATGCAAATATTTCTCTTTAAGAAGTAAATTCCTCTGAGAACCTGTTCCAAATAGTTTGCTTTAGATGTAGATCACGATTTAATCCAGTTTGGGTTTGAGATATATCACAAAAGAAGAGAAATACTCCCTGTTGCACAGAAGTCTTCTGAGCAACATTCCCATGACTCATGATAGGAGAAATATGCCATGTCATGAAAAACCAGATGACACAGCTGTTGTGACCACAGGGCTGCTGTGCCTGCATAGGGCATTGTTTCTGCCCCATCAAGAATTAATGCTGCTGGTGGCATCGCTTGCTAACAGCAGTGCAAAAGGTAGTGATATTCAAATAAATGAAGGAGGTTATCGATTCATTGATCCATTAGCGAGAAGCCATCCCCCAGATTTAGATGAGAGCAAGCCAAGCATTGGAGCTTGGCACTGACACAGGACTTGAGCTAAACAAGATTTTGCACCACTGTGGTACCCAGCATTAGAGCTGCATTGAATAAATGGGTTCTAGCTTGTTGCTTGCTCTTCCAGAAAGGAGAGTGATTTGGGCCCTTTTCCAGCAACCTCAGAGAAACTGCAGCACAAGTGTCTGGCAATTCCCTGCCAGAAGCCCAGACTCGCCTCTCCAAGCTTGCTACTAGCTTGGCAGCCTGCTGCATCCCCTGAGCAGCTGCTGCATCCCCGTGCTGTCTCCCTCTGACTCCTTGCCAAGGTCTGTGATGGATACAGGGAGGCTCCAGTCCCTCGCAGTCCCCTGCCCTCCCCCTACAGCCATGTCCAGGTAGGCTCAGCAATTACTCCAACATGGATGGGAAATGCCTCACACCATAGCGTCTTAGTGGGGGACAGTGGTGGGATTAAGTCCTGCAGTTCTGCAGTTTATTCAGCCACAGGTTTTGTAAGCATAAGGAATTACAAAATCAAAGATGCCAGCTAAGGCAAGATAGAAGCTTCTCTGACTCTCCTTCTACCCCCAGCCTTTCCCCTCACAGGGGTTCCCTCAGCTCTCCATCCCCACAGAGGAAAATTTGCAGGATGAAAAAATATTTGAGATAAAATATTTATGGCACAGGAGACTTTTGTATCAATTCATGAAAGATTTGAATGCTAAGAAGTAAATGGTGGTTTGGGTATTACTGCAAGGCAGCCTTGGGAATGGAAATTTGAGAGAAGTGTTGCAACCTATAAAGTTCAGATGATGTCGTAAAAGACTGCCTGACCTGAGAGCTGCCAAAAAGATAAGTAAAACCAAATTCACCAGCACCGCTGTGATAGCCAGAGACCTTATCTGCTTAAGTGGTTGCTAATGGAAGTCGAGACTGTACAAGAGGTAGCTGCCATTTCTGGGACAGGCTGCCAGTGATGTCAGCCATCCCATGGCAACTGTATGTTTCCTTGTATGGGAAACACGTGTGGCTTTCAAGGAACTAAACTGGAAGTATCACACAGTAGGCTGCAGTTGGTCTTGACTATATTCCCAATTCCATGCTCAGAGTCTTTCAGGGAAGTGTAGTAGCCCATCAGAGACCTACCGTCAGGGCCTGTGAAGTCCTGCATGGTTCTTTCTTTGCACTGAAGATCCATGCAAATTCTTCAGCTACCAGGACACCAAGCTGCAGCTCCAAGACAAACACAGTATTGGGAACTTAAGCGCCAGCTCTCACGTCTTGCGCTAGGCAGGAGGATGACCCATCTCAATGTAGGAAGGTTTACTGCAATATGCACATTTCCCCTTTTAACACAAAGTGGGTTGCCAGTATTTGGGGTCCTGTGATTCCTCTTGGTTTACAGCATGCACAGTCTTGTGCATCCTGGGGACATCCTAGGGACAGCCAGGAGAGGTCACCTCCCCCTCTCACATCCAAATGTGCTGCCTCCAGCCAGCCTTCTGCCCTGGGATCCCACACCTCTCCTTGCTGCCTTCACCATAAGCCTGTACTGCAACTGCTCTTAGATTCCTCACTGAATCCTGGCTTTTTCCAGCTGTTTTTCCCTCTCCATGGTTCCCTGCTGTTTATCAGACACAGATCTGCTCCAACCACTCTCCAGCCACCAGGGATCTGTTTATATGCCAGCCTTAGCATGTCCTTCTGATCCAGGCATTAACTTCTATCGCTTCAGCTATCACTAAGCCAAAGAGTGCTCCTTAGTTTCCTCTCTCGGCCTCAGTGAAATACTGCCAGCAAACCCGTCAGCCCATGAATCAAAGAAACATTTTCTAGCCATGGCAATCCAGCAGCATTCTGGCCAGCCTGAGGAAGTCCCTCTGCCTCCTTCCATAAACTCTCCTGAACTAATGCACACCCACTGACCACTTCTGGATGCAAACTTTTCCATGTCTGGTGCCAGCTGCTTGGTACCAACAAGTGCTTTTCATTCAATGCAGCATCCAGTGTTGTAAACTAGAGGACGTGCCCTCAGTAAGCGTAGATGTGTGCAGTGAAAAGCAGTGTGATTTGCTTGCCTGTCAATAATCACCTCAATGTGGATACTCATATGATATCTCAAACTGGAAGGAACCCATAAGGATCATGCAGTCCAACTCCTTGCTCCTTGGAACACTACCTACAAGTAAGCCATATAACTAAGAGTGTTGTCCAAATACTCCTTGAACTCTGTCAGGTTTGGTGCCATGACCATGTCCCTGGGAACCTGTTCCAGTACAACCGACCACCTTCCCAGTGAAGAACCTTTTCCTAATGTCCAATCTCTATTTCCTTGGATGCACGTTCAGAGGCAAGCAAAGCTAATAATACCAAAAGGAGTGACAGAGTACCTGCCACCATCCACTTCTCTGCTGAGGAGATCATGTGAGTGCAATCAACAAGAGTAAATTATGGATTAACAGGACTCAGTTCACCGGCAGCAGATTAGCGAGCACCCAAATGGCTCTTTTTCGGCAGCAAAGACACCACCAGTAGGTGAGCAAAAGTTATTCTAAAGATTAACAAAACTGAAGAGCTACAGACCAGATTTTCAGTAGTGTAGAGCCTACCTATTTCCAGCCAAACTCTACAGGGGGCTGTGTATACCCATCATAAATAAGAAACCTAACCCAGAATTTTGGCGGGGGTGGGGGGGAATGTAGACCTGAAGTGTACGGAACCAAAAACCACAGAGGTGCAGAGACATTCAGTGTGAAATGCAAGTACAGACAAGCTGTCTGAATGGAGTCCGTAGCAGATGTGAATGGCAATAGGGAATTCTCATTTTGTTTCATTCCTAATTGTTCAGTTGACAGGCTTCTGCATAGGCAGAAAGAGCACTTCTGGATCCACATGTTCTGATCTAATCTTCAACTCCTCAGAAGGTTGAGATTTACTAGTTATCTAAAACAGCTTTAATGACTGTGGGACCAGAGACCTTCCACACAAAGCAACAAGGAACCACTATCTAATTGCAAAGAAATAACACAAAACCATTTTAAAAACCCAAGCCAGTTGACAACACAGTATCTCATTCTCTTTCATTGAAGTGGCCAGTGTTTTTCATTTGCTGTGCAAACAGAAAGCAACAAGAGCAAGTATGACTGCTTCCTGTCAGTGCCTCACTAGCCATGCAAATGAAAATATTCTCTGCTAGCTAGTACACTGCAACCTTAGCCATGCAGCGATGGCTTGCATGCTTGAACATACTGTTTGCACTTACCTCCCCACGCTGTCCTTAATGCCCCATAGCAAAACCCAGTGGCTGAAGCCACTCAAGCAAACCAAAAACTTACCACAGGCAGCAGTCTAAAACACTCAGTGCTAAGGTCCTGGTTTTCCCCATTTGTAACCTCCCTCTCTGCACACTGTGCTTCCTGATAACCGGACAGGCAGACTGCATTAAAGCTCATGCATACCTTTTCAAATGATTTCTCATCAAGTCTCAGTGGGAACTAATTGAAGATTAAACTAATCATTCCTTGAGGCATCTCACAGAATGTTTTATCACTTTTTGTGAATACATTATGGAGAACTTCAGTGAAGTGCTAATCTGGCAGGACCACTGAACACATAAGCTGGAGTGGTTGGACAGCTCAACACACACCTGGAAAACAGGGACTTGGGACATCCCCTATAAATGGGACAAGACAAACCCTTCTCCATGTCTTCTGTCTGTAAAACCAGTCTAGCAATGCCACAACAGTAAATGATTTTCAAAACATCACCCTGCCTTTCTGAAAACGAAGGAGCAAGCCTGACAAGAGCTGTTTGACTTTACATGAAATATTCCTGATCAACTCTCTGATCTCTGCTCCTGAAATCTGGAGAATAACATGAGACCCATCCAAAACCCAGCTACTGTAACTAGCATTGGTCCCTGCTTTAACCTGTTTCCACAACAACCAAATTCTTTCGTCAACTGATCTGCAGCTCCATCCCTGACCTCTGATCCACATGGTGCCTCTCTGGGTATTGTACATGGCTATCATATAATGACAACTGACAACCAGACTTCCACCAGCCCCTGGGTGAAAGCCATAATGCTGGGTCATGGCAGACCCCCAGGTGAAAAACTTAACGTGCTTTTTCTGCAGAGCCTTGCGGGGATATAAGGAGCCACTTAACCACAGATGAAAGCCGAAAGAAAGGCCCAAAAAGGTTTTGAAGCAACAGAAAATACGCCCTGGAATGTCAGAACCTGACACTCCACTCAGTAATAAAATTCATAGTCACAAAAGCAGGATCAGATATATCAGTGTTTGCTTTGACAGGAATAGACATTTTCAAGTTTCTTCCACTGTAAAGGCAGAAGAGAACCCTGAACGCAAGTCACCACAACTACTGGGAATATCCGGGGAATATTTTATGCATTTTATAGCTGTAAATGTTTTCTAAACATTATTGTGCTCTATTCCACGCTGTTTCCCTATGTTGATTTTACCTTACAAATGAGAACTCCCTCAGGCAAGGATCACATGCCAGTTCCCGTCTAAGCATTTCAAATATTACAGGTGGTGTGAGTTATCAGTCCAAGTTTCTGGAACCATTCTCTCTTTTAACACAGTTTAGATGCTTCCCACTGCTTCTGACATGCTACAATATGGGAAAGCAAGATCAGCTTTGTTTTAGATTGTTAACATGATACAATTGCAGTGCACCTAGAAATGGTGAAAAATCAATTCTTTCTCTCAATCCCAAATGTCCTATTCTGTATGGAATCCCTTAATCTGTAAATTAATCTTGTGAATAAGGTTATCATTTACATTTGTGATAATTATTGTTAGAGAGCAAAAATCTCTGCTGCTGCCTGTTTATACATACACATATATATATACACATGCTTTTTCATTATACATATATACACACATACACACACACACGCATACACACACACACACACACACACACACACACATTATTTTACCTGGTTGATTTCTAATAGCAACTATTCTAACAGAAGTCTGGGAAGAGAAGAGGAAGGGGCAGCTGAAGGAAGGCCAGGCCATCTCCTCACTGCAGAGCCCAGGCACAGCTCTCTGCATGCAGATTAACCCTCAGGAAGTGCAAGAGCACTGTGTTTCCCCTCCAAACCTTCAGACAGGCATTGCATGTCCCTACAGACTGCGCCATCTCGGGAGAAATCCAAGACTGCTAAAAATTAAAATCCTGCTTGGATGCCACAAGATGTTCTGCTCTGCGCTGTACTTTTACATAAGAAACACCTAAAAGAGCACTTATTTTGTCTGTCTTTAAGCAATAGTCTCATTGGAAAATTCGGCATGTAGAAGCTCGGTGGAGACGATGAGACCAACTGCCAGTCCAGTATGGGGCTATGAGAAGGCACGTATGCCATGAGACACGTGAGGTTTTTGAACTCCAAGGAGTGAAGAAACATTAAAAGTCAATGTATTTTAAAACGCACCCCTGTCAGACTACTGTGAACACCTCGGAATGGCCCAGCCACACAGTACCCTCCTGAAGAAAGAAAATGGGTTCAAGGACAAAGCACCGGTCAGTTAAACCCTTTATAGGTTTAACTAAACCCCAAGTCAGCAGTCACCACAGAAAGCAGGTATTATAACATGAACTCCTCTGTCCACAGGGTACACACCTGTGAAGAGGCTCCTCAGAAGGGACTGACACAGTGCCTGACGTGAGCTCCTCTGGCTGAGGGGAAGACAGCGCAGCAGCTCCGCACTGGGAAATGGCCTCCCTGAAACCGCCCCATTCCCCTGCCCAGCTTTCCAGAGGTGGAGCAGAAGGGCGGCTCAGTGCACAGACCCGCACTGTTTGGGGTTTGGGGGTTCACGGGGTGGAAGGAAGCCTTCGGTACCTGCTGTCCTAGGAGCAGAAGATCCTCCATGAGCCTTGAAGTCAGTGCAGGAGTCCTCGCAGCACATCACTGGCCCGGGGCAGAACTTGGTGTCTGGAGAAGAGAGAGTTTGGCACAGCAAGGAACTACGTGGGGAAGGGAGTGAGGAAACCTTTTGTTGCAGTGGAGGAGGAAGGTCAGCTCTGCTTAGCCAAGGTTATCTGGTAAAGGCCTAGTGAGGAGGGCTTAGCTCAGTTTGCAAACTGTAGCCTTGCCAACAGCACAAACATATTCCACGTGCTATACAGTCCCTCATAAATGACTTGAATCAGCCCATAAGCCTTTGAAAACCTCGCTCCTACTCACTTTAAGCCAAAAGAATATGACAAACATCCTCATTCACACATCTTGCCACTGCCAGCCAAAGATGTCTCTTTAGAACACATCCCAGCCTCACCCAGGCCACCAGTGGATGTAATTTCCCCCCAGGGTTCTCTTTATCTGCCCAACTCTTCTATTAGTAAGTTAATCACCAGTGCTCATCATGCATCCCTTCAGAAAACCACGCTGTGTCCTGTAGGCATTGTTATCTCTATTTTGCACAAAGAGAAGCCAGAGCCTGTTCCAAGAAGAAACTTTCCAAAAGCCTCTAAAAGACAGTGGAGCTGAAGTAATTTCCAAAAGAGAAATGGATGCTTCAGAGTTGGAGCCAGCCTTGCACATCCTTCAGTCACATCTCAAAATGAAACACGGCCTCAATTCACTTAAGGTGAGGTCCTCAAAGCTACAGAGGTACCTAATAACTAAAGAATATCACAACAGAAATTATCTCCATGTTTAAGATAGAGCTAAATGAGCCATGACCTCTCCCCTCCACCAAGAACATAACTGATTAGGTGCCTAGCAGTCCACAGGAACCCATCTTTTCTCCAAAAGAAGGCATTTGGGTACCTCAAGCTTTTCTTCCTCCATGCTGAGATCCAACCATGTTGGCCAAGCTGAACCTGTTAGCACGGACACCCGTGAAAGCCCAGCTGTGAGCACATCTAACGCTCCTCTGGTATCAGTACACGGGAGCAGCTGCTCCAGCTTCCATTTAAAGACGTGGCTGGAGGAAGAGGGAGTGGTTGGGGTGGCACGAAAACAGCACCCGCTGCCAGGGCAAGGTGGTTGCAACCTCTCCCCATGGAGATGGGTGCTGGGTTTGGACTCTGCCTCCAGGGCTGGTTTTGATGTTTTAATGCAAAGCTCGCAGTCAGCAGCCTTGGGAACGCCGCCAGATACCTGCTCCCCGCCACCCTTCGGGGGAGGTCCCAGCCGGTACGCCACAGTCAGGCTCTCACTTGCTTCTCCTCTCCGGCTCTGAAAATCTTTCTCCACTCCGTGGCACAACTTCAATAGGAAGGGCTGAGAGGTTGCCTACAGCCTGGGAAGGGACAGGTGGATTTGAATATCCCTTGGGAGAAGAAGGACCCAAACCTATGTTCGACCACTTCTGAGACGAGTATTATAACTATTAAGTTGTTATATGAAAACCACTGCACCAATCATTTGTATCTTAAGCAGCAAGCACAAGGCTGTGAGATGAGGCCTCAGCAACGTGGGCAGGTTTGACTCACTTGGCCAGGTTTGGAGCTGGAAAAGTGTGGGAGCCACTCCTGGGATGCGGCGTGAGACCTGGCACAGGGACACAGGTGGGAATGGGATACCCAGGAGCCTAGGCAGGTATCAGGACAAGTATCGGGGAGGGAACAAGGTCCTGCAAACAAATCCTCTTAAGATCACCAGAGATACATCAGTTCCCACTATCTGAAGTCCTAATCTTACTTTAGGGTTAAAATGTCAAACTAAAATCCCTTTTATCACCATCACAGTGCTTTTACCTTGGATTTTTAAGTGTTTGTTTAAGCCAAGCTTAAAGAAAACCTTGACTTTTAAGTAGATCATAAAACTCTCTAGTCCAATGGGCTATAGAAAGTTTCTATGGTTTTACTAACCAGTGTGTTCTTAGTTAACTTCCTGCACCTTCTTCATCCTCAAACTAAAAGAGTTTGAGGATGGAAAAATTTAGCTGGAAAAATTTAACTAAAGGGGTTTCTTAAAGGATTTTTTTAAAGCAGCTGTTAGCCAATGTGGTTGATCATGAACTGACACAACAAAGCAACAGCTAGCTTTATGTTTAATTGTTAGAAAAGAGTATGTAATTAAAGAGCAAGTCTATACATGTGTTTTTAAATACCATGAGCCTGATTTTTTTCAATTTTGCTGTTTCTTCCAATTCTTTAAATATGCACTTGAAAGAAGTGGAAGGACAGGTAGCACTATTTGGAAGTTGCAAATAAGTCTTTTGAGAAAATACATACATTTTCATCTGTGTGAAATACACCAACCATAGAAATAGGAGGTGTGCTGTAGAAAAGCAGCACTTTTTATCAAAACAGTTGGACAAAACAGTTGACAAAACAGTTAGTTAACGAAAGTTGTCTAGAGAAGCTGTCTTTGTAAGTAGGGATAGAGGAGTAAAGTGAGTAAATGGAAATACCTGCAACTCATTTTAGACATTTGGCAAGGTAATTCTGTAGGTAAAGGTGTGCAAGAGCTCCAGAATTTGTTTCAGGCCCATTCAGAAATACAATTTGACACAAGGTTTTGATTTAGATTTCAGACTCATCTCAGTGGCAATAGTCATTAGTTTATCCAACAGCATCAAAAATGAACAGCAAATGCCACTAAACTTCATCCTTTAAAATAAGAAAATGAGAGCTCAAACCCCGCATTATTCCATGCTAAATTTTTAGACAGAATTTCCCACTCAGCAAGGTGAGTATTGAAAAATCTCAGCCAAGGAAAACGACTTCATCACTAGACACCCCCCCCCCCCCCAGCTCTGAAGACACTGCTGGCGGAATCTGATATCCTGTACCTAGAGCATCAGGAAGTGCTTGGGAGACTGGTGTTAGGGAAAAGTACAGTTGAACAGAGATTAAGGTCCTCAAAGTTCTTTTTTATTCTAAGAGAAAAAGGAGAGGATTCTGTATTTTTATTAGCCTGAGCATAAGGCCACAAACTCAGCTTATGGTGCCTTCCAGCCAAGCACCTGTCAGCTATAGAAGAAATACCCTACAGTTGTGTCTCCACTGATTGCCACAGCTGCTTTTTCAGCATTTGCAATCTTGTGGGAGCACTACAAAGCTTAACATTGCTTTTGTCATTTGGAGAGCAATGCTGGCTAATCCTGCTTGCACTACCACATTATTTAATTAAATAACCAAAAGTTAATTATACCACATGCCAATACACACTGCAGCCTTACGAGCCATAAATCAGGGTCAGGCTAATGCTTTTATAACTAGTATCCTCTCTAAATATGCTCAACTTGGATGAACTGTACCCCTCTGTCTTTTTGAGAATGATTGCTCACATGTATTTTGTAGGATGGATGCACACCCCATAGGGCATACCTGAGCTTAGATACTTTTTGCCCACAGATCAGAGCACCCCTGACACCCATATGGCTACTGTAGGATCTGTGGTTTGTGTTCTGCACCATAAAGAAAGAGAATCCAGACTTCAGAAATACCTGCATCACCACCTTCCTCTGAATCCCACTAAGAGCAATGCCATTGCCACCACAGGAGACCAGCTCTTCCAGCGCAGCTGGCTATCCAAACCCATAGCTGGTGCTAACCAACACCATCCCCTTACCCAGTGACAAGCCCTGTATCCTTTGTCCTCTTTCAGATCTCAGTCAAGACTTCGGGTTGCAGAGCTCAATAACTCTAAGAAGCAGAAACTCCCAATTAATGCTAAAAAGTCAGATACAAGTTGTATCCCTAGACAAAAACAGGGCAGTTCATCAGGAGGAGAGTCTGGCCTCTGAAACAAATGCATCAAAATCCAAATTTTGTATTATTTTATTTTCATTTGATCCAAATCCAGAACTTATTTATGAACTCTTCTCTCCCAGTGATTATCATACAACCATCTGTGAACAGTAGGATCAAGAATTTGCTTTGCACCTTTCTTCCTCTAATGAGGACTACGGCAAACAGCAGAGATATCAGACAGCTGACATGCTTACCTCTCCCCATATATCCTACAGATGTACGGTTGCCAAAAGTGTCATGAATTTCCTTTTCCTGATGTCAAAACAGACATGAAAAAGGATTTTCACAAACATGAAAGAGAGAGGGAAGGGAAAGTGGGGCTGCTTTTCAGGTGGATGCAATAGATAAGTCGGATGATGCAATCCAAACAATAAACTTTAAAAAGTACTTGTAGAATCTAGCTCAGTTTCCAGCATGAATGACATTGCTGAGGAAAGGGGGAAACACACAATAGGTGGTATGAACAAAAAAAGTAGGACAGCTATCTACTGATGTATAAGCAGAGCTGAACAAGCTTAATGCATTCAAATCAGAGACCAGCCAATTCTCTGCAACATTTGAGAAATCCATGGAAAAGCTGTATGCCATGGGGCCAGCAGCAGTAGAGGACTGGACACGGTGACCCAGGCATCATTTCCAAGCCTATGCTGAAAAGTTCTTTACGCACAGAAGACCTTCTGTATCTATGATAAGTTTTCTGTGTAGTATTTTTACTTCTACTGTAGTCAAGGCACAGTTACCACACTGTGCAACACTTAGGCATGTTGTGCATTTACACATAGATCTAATTTTTTGACTTATTTTAAGCTTCCACTAAAGTCTTTAACATCCAGTTTATCTTCTTGGTCACTACTAAGGATTGAGCTGATATTTTCCACGAACTATCACAATGACACCAAGATACTTTTCCCGAATGGTTACATCTCTGTGGATGTACAGGTATGGTTCTTTTCCCCTTGGGCATTGTTTTGCAGTTATCTAGAGTTGGTGAGAAAATGGAGAATATTCACAGCCAGGTTTAACGTAAGCTACCTTCAAAATTTCTTATAGGTGAAGTTTGCCATCTCTCCTTTCTTTCTAAAGCAGTAGCAGATAATTTAACAGTAGAGACACCAACAGAGATTCTTGCAGCCTAGTGACCATCCTGCAATTGGAAAATGCATGGTTCAATTACTAACCTCTGTTCCATTACCTTCAAGTAATTAGGACCGTAACCAGATCAAAACTACAGGAACACTTTTCCTTTTGGTTCCTGAGAGCTTAAGGGGTTGTATAGCTACTGGTAAGGGACCTGAGAAATCCAGCTATACCCCACCGACCGAACCAATCCTGCCTAGGTGCTGCTGTGCTTCAAAGTACACGGATTTGTGACAGCTTCCTTCTACAAAATCCATTTTGACATTTATCCAATTTATCATATTTACAAATTCAAGTCTTTATTTTAGTTTCCATATATTTCCCCCAGGAAGTCTAGATTTACCAGCATGCATAGCCCTTTAAACATCTATCGTATCTGCCATTTTCACTTCAATTACTTAATTCATACCAAGCAACACCATTAATTCAACAATTCCACATTTGGGACTCTTTGGGGGCTACCATGGATACCAACTATTTTTATCAATACTATTACGCATTTTATCCAGTTGCTCTAAATCTGTTCTTCTGATACTTCAATTTAAAACATGACTTTAGATGCTTTCAGATACCAAAATACTCCAGAAAAGAAGGCTCCCTGAGATCCTTTATAATGAACAGCAAAGCAAAGATTTATTTAGCCTTGCATTAACAGCACTATGTACTTTGAGTGTTCTTATTACACTGCAATTGCCTATCAAGCTTGCTGGTGGACAGGCTTCCTTCTCTTCATGTGTTTGAAGGGCTTATTGTTTCTGTGGATTTAGCATATTGTTCCTCAAAATTGCTTTTACCTGCCATGTTTAACTTGCCTTATTTAATTTTAATGCATGTTCTTCTCTGTCTTCACCATTCAAAGATGACCTCCACTTTCTGAAAGATGTCTTTTCACTTCTAACATCTCTCTGCCCTTCCACTGAACAATACCAGCTTTTCAGAGAGTCCTTATGCTTTTAGCTGGTCCTTTGAACCATAACAATTGTAAGAATAATTCCAATATTTATGTGTTCTGCCTCTTGGAAATTTTTATGTGTGCACAAGGACAAGAAAACTGAGTTTGTCCTGGTCATTGCACCAGCTCTGCTGTTAAAACCAGTGTTTCCTTTTTCAATTTACACAGGGTTTTTTCACACCCATACGTTGCTTTCCCTGTTGTTTCTCACACTAGCACCTTTCTTCTTTATTTCTGATCTTATGTTTAGTGCTATTGGCATTTCTCCATTTACTTCTGCAGAGAAAGACCCTTCCTCCCCTTGTACTTCACTGAGTACACTCTTGATAACCGGCGTCTCAAACAAATATGTGTCTCTCCTCCAAATGCAATAGCTCCATTTGCCAAGACAGTTCATATTTCCAAGTCAGAGCCCTCTGGTTTTCTTGGCCAGCATTTCAGTAAGGAGAATTTCCCAGACAGTTTCAGGACCATGTTTCAGCCATCGCTTTGCAATGATACTAATTATCAATGCAGTCAACACCAGTATCAACACTGCCACCTCCACATCTCTCCGAGATAAGACATGCATTCCTTCAGCCTCATTTGTCCTGTCTCCCCAGAAGAGCATTGGATCCTCTGGAAGGGCAGTTTGTTCACATGTCCAAGATAGTTTGGATGAAAAGTCTGAGAAGATCAAGTTCTGTAATGTTTCCTAAAACCCACTGTAAGGAGGATCACTGACACAAATGGCTGATTTTCATCCAGGAGATTCTAGCATCTTTCCACCATTCCACTCTCTCATGCAGTTATTAGGATTTCATTTCCTTCTGGAGCCTCAAGGGAAATTTCATAATCAGCACACCTGGTATGTGTAGTATAAATAATTAAGGGGATGCCCTCTCCAACGATCTATGCAAAAAGGCTGTTCTGCTGTAAGAAATGGCCTGGATCATAATCCTATCAGAAGAATGAATTATAGTTGTAAGACCCTCTCCATTTTCAGGCTCAAAAAAACCCTCATGAACATTTACTGAACTAGATGGAGTCAAGGCTCTACCTGATCTATAGAGGAGCCTACTCCATCAGTATGAGTTATTTCAACATTATTCTTTCTACTCTGTCAGCATAGATGGTACTTTATCACCATTTTTCTATCCCAGAATATAATTTATTGCTTACCATAACAAAAAAAAAAAAAAATCATGACAGCAATTTGCCTTATAAACGTATGAGAAAAATTCTTCATGTGACAAGTCTGGCAACAAGATACCACTATATAAACTGGTTTGATGATGAAAATACTTAGAGCAAACTGGACTCCAATTCAAAAGGTTCTATGATTCCATGTTAAAGAGGGCAGATATCACCAGAAGCCCTCCACACTCAGCTTTACCTGCTCGGCAATTTGCAAGGGCAGTAGAGTTGTTACAGCCCAAGTTTTGGTCTTCTTCGGAGGTTTTCCCCCAGACACTAAGAGCACTAAAGTCTTCACAAATTGGACATTAAAGAAGGAGGAAACATATTGTTGCATTGCAGGACATGTAAATCACATCTGATGGCTCACACTAACACGTTGGTAGCATTCACACAATTTTTATCTGAAAGGTTATTATGGGATTGACATTTTTGAGAACAAAGCCCCTTGGTAGCTGGACAAGGAGCATATATTGACAGACTTCCATTCAAGTGCTTTATGTCTTTCTCTGCCTTACTAATAAAATCCTTTGTTCTGAGTTCTTCTTTCTGATACTTTTGATTAATTCCCTGCCTTAATCTGCATTTAATACTTACACGACAAATACCTCACTTGAAACACCTTCACTTTCTCCAAACCCAAACTGAAGTTTTACTTTGAAGCTTATAAAAAAGTTGCATCACATGAGTGTGCTTCACTTTATGCTGCCACATGTAACTGAAGTACTGCACAGCTGTGGTGTGGAATCCAGTTTTGCAGATGAAAGAAAAACGGTTCCTTTAAATCTGCATCTTTGATATGCAATTGAACTAGATTTAAACCCTGAGATTTGCTCACCATTATTACTCCTTACATTATCCAACACATCAATTTGATACAGACAGTCAAATCAAGAAAATCAGCTTCTCAAAGGCTGAGTTATAATTTGATTATTTTTTTACAGCTAAAAAATGCTAATGAGTAGTTTATGACCAGAAGTTTAAATCTGATCTGAATAAAACGAAAGATATAGGCAACATGTGTAAACACGCTCACACACTTTCAACTTGCCCAGTTACCTTAGGTCCATCTAAGCAGTCACACTCTTTGCCAAAGCAATCGGATTTGAAAGTTCTATGACTAATTAAATCTATGGCTATTAGTGTGAGCAGACCATACTTAAATTCCACTTTTTCAATGGATTATGAACCAAATCATACTCATTACCAAAATTCCTCCCATTCTAAAAGTCTGCTACTACAACTGGAGCTGATTGGGCACCTCCTTATACCTGTATGTTGTGTTAAGGAGACTCTGCTCCAGTGCATGAGCTCTCTAGAGCCAGAGCCTCCAGTTGTAGCATGATAAAGCATCACAGGATTAGAGTAGCCTTCTTAAGACAAATAAAAGTGACTCCTCCTTATCTTCCAGTTCCTTTGTATTGATAATATCCAGAACCTTATCCCTCAGCTTAGAAAAAGTGAAGCGGGAAGCAGTTATCAGGGTGGAGGGATCCAGGCGTTCTATGACAAGATTCAGCATTCCATTTCAGTCCTGCCCTCTTCCTACCCTAACCAGAGCAGTAAGATGCTGATTAACGAAGCCAAAGTTCAGAACCTTCAGCAAAAAGTGAGTTTCAGTTCAGAAAGGAGGACTTTGAGCATGTCTGGAGTCAAAAGCCTACTATAGTAAACCTTCACAAGCTGAGCAGTATTCTTTCCCTCTTTGAGAAGTAAATGTGTGATTTGAAAGACTGAAACCTGTACCACTTCCCTTTCTCCACCTGTGCTCTTCATTCCGTGCTGGTGGAAGCTCACAAACCCACACACCCTGCTCCACCAAATCAATCAGCCTGTTCTACACTTATACACGCTCACAGGTATTTGAGCCCACTGGTACTAAACATGCTATAGCACTCCCAAGCCATAGGGACTAAGGGGTTAATCCACTCACAGGCATACATTAAACCACACTAAGAGCATTCCACAGAAATACCACTCTGAGCCTGCAGCCCAGAAGGAATAGCTAACCTGACACATGTTCTGTCCTAGCAACAAATACACTTGGTTTGTAAACTCAGCATCAATGGGGCACTTCGTGGGACATCCAGGAACCCTTAGAAACCAGAGAGTATAGAACATCAGCCATCGTATGGGCAGCTTCATGAAAAACAACAAACAGGAACGCAGTTTATGCAGCATTAGCTGTGAAAGTTGTATTTTGCTGTAAGCAGACTCATTTTGAGTACCACCTGTTTAAAAGGCAAAATATTTCCTCACTCATTTTAAAAGCTTCAGCTCTGCCTCCACTCTTCTTGGCGTATGCAGTATACACACACACAGGAGAATAAAGAACCCACATTTGTAAGGATCTCAGATATCGATCTCTATCGGGCTATATAAACCAGCCTTTTAGCAGTCTCTCAGGAGTTTGCTGTAAAAGCAATTGGAACTGCAATTAACAACAGCACATCTTAGGATAGGGAAAGACTCCTAACTAGAAGCTAATTAGGAGGGCAAACACTGAAGCTTGTTAGCTGAGATGCTAATGAGAATTATACTTGAGTGGCAGCAGACTAGCTATTCAGAGGTAATTAGAAACCTCAGCTGATAGCATATTGCTCTTAAGAGCTTTCAAAACAACTGGAAAAACTGTCCTGCAGCTAAGGATCCAGCGTGCCACATGGAGTGAATTCGTGGGCACAGTGAACAGCCAGAAAATTACACCCAGGCATCGGGGCAGTTTAACAGCATGTGAAAAAGGCAGAGAGGGGTTTTTAGGAGGTACGTGTCCTCCTGGATTTTCTGCCACAGCTTTGGTTCCTCAGCAGCAAATCAGATGCTGTCATTTACATTGCCTGGTTAAACCAGCATCATTTCACAAGGGGGTGAGCTTCGCACCCTGAGCATCCACCCCTGCCTTGTGCAGAGCAGGACAAGGACCTGGCCTGGTTTGGCAGCCACTGACATCCTTCCTATCCCACCCACCGGCCTCTCCCATCCCATCCATCCCAGCCCTCAGCCAGGGAAAGCTGCTGGTGTCAGCTCTGCCAGGGCTGTGTGCAGTTGCTCTCACCGTGCCTCCGCCTTCCTAGGCAATAGGAGGGTTTTATTCTCCCCCTCTTTGAGCAGTGAGGAAGCAAAGAGTAAACTGAGGCGCTTCAAGGGGAAAACCTGTTAAATGTAACGTGGCTGCAACGGGGAGCGTGAAGTGTGGCCTTACCTGGGCTGAGTTGCATGGCTGATTCCTGCTCTGAGCAGAGCCAGGGAGGCAAAGCAAAGGGGCTGCCTGTTTGAATGCTTCCTCTGTGCCTGATTGGAAGCGCAAGAGCCAGTCAGGGGCAGGGGAGAGGCTGCTAAACTCAAAGTAGGTTGCTTGTTTCAGGAAAAGATCGGATACTGGAGAACCTACAGGCTGGTTCGCAGCGTATTTGAACACATAAAAACCTTTGGGTGTCCCAGGGGATTGAAACTCGCTGGAAGAATCAAGGGGATTTTCAGTTTTGCCAAGGCCCTGTTTGCATTAAAACTTGCAGCGATTTAAGCAAAACCTGGTTTTAATTCTAGTTATTGAAACCAATCATAAAACCCATGTGGATACCCTTAAACAGATTCAGGTTTCCCAAAAGACAACCCAATGCAATGCAGACTTCAATTAAAGCACACAGAAGAGCACCGCAAATGGTTTGACATCAGTGTAATTAAATAGATTTCAAAGTTTGACTGTAGTTAAACAAATGTGACTTTTAATGCAGATGTGACCTAGCAGTCACTGGCTGATGGTGTGTGAGGGACGGGAGCTTTGCATACTGAAACCTCCCTGCAAGAGCCCCGGGAGAGAATATGTGTAAATACACCCTTCACACGAGCAGTGTCTGCAGTGGAAAGCGTGTGAAAGTACAAAGAATTAAGAGTAGACACTTACACAGCAACTATAGACATAAATCTATCTCTTAAAGGAAAAAAGCTCTGGGTGCGTAAGCAGTACTCCAAAGAGACAAATGTACTTCATTGAAGCTTTGGGAACCATCGTTTTCACTGATGTTTTTGAAGCAGGAGCCCCGGATTGTGGTTATTCAGGTTTAACAGGACCCATAAGTGCTGACTGCTGCTAGGGGCAAAATTCCCTGAACACCAAACTGATGTAGCCCTGGGCTTGACCAGCTGCAGCTCCCTGGAGAATCATCCCAACCACCTCCCTGGGCTCAGCAGACAGCAGCCCACTGGTGACCAGGACACTATGGTGGGTTTGACTAAGCCATTTCCCAAACCCAAACTCACCCATGGCTGGTGCCTTTGATCCCCTGGCTCAGGACCTTGCACAGCCGCTCTGCGCTCGGTGTTAAGTGTCATCAGCTGCTTGGCAGCTCAAACCAGGCTAAATAAAAGAAACAGAAAAGACTTAAACACAACTAACGTGCATTAATACTGCATGGAAGATTTACTAGTGGGGAACTAAGGGCATAAATTGTGATACCTCTCTGACAGTCCTAGCAAATTGCTCTCAAGCTGGCACGGGTCCCAAGTACAATCTAGCCAGCACAGCAGAGAAATTAGAGGCTGCTGCTATCCTCTCCTTCACAGGGCTTATTCCCTCCATCTCCCCATTCTTAGTACTCATGGCAGATTTTCACCCTGTCAAAGATTTTAATGGAAACAACCAGGGCTGCAGCCCCAACTGGGAGCAAACCAGAGAAAGGCTCTGGTGTTTCCAGGTTTGCATTGCTGACAGCAAGCAGGTACAGCCTTAGGCCCAGGTAGGCAGGGCTCAGATCTGGCCAGAGACACATCTGTGTCTGCCCTCCCTCCATGACCAGCCCAGTGCCTGCAGTGGAAGACTGGGACACTGGCATCAGACACAGAATTGCCTGCAGAATACGGTATCTCCAAGGAGTGCTGGACAGTAATTCCAGTGCCCGAGTTGACAATGAGAAGTATGTGCCTGCACTTAAGAGGTCAGTTCAGCCAAGACTGAGCCTTTCTATCTACTGCTGCGTATCGGATCATCGAGCACAGTCTATAAGGGAACGTAAGGGTCATCCATCTCCGAAACAAAAGGTACCTGGGAATGCTCACTAAACTTGGCTTTCACCAGATGAACTTCAGCCTTTCATTTCTGTACCTTCTTAATATAATTCTTTACTTCCTCAAGCTCCTTAGCCGAACTAATACCTTGTGCCCAATAGACACACTTGGACATGCAGTTGGCCATGGCACAAGTTAAGCTAGACAAGCAACTCCTCACATAGCTCAGTGTGCCAGTTTCTCAGTCCCTCCTGATTCCCTGACAGGCATTGTGGTGAGCACCTTTAACATGCTGTGCTGACATATCACTGTATTGTATTTGTTTGGGTTAAAAAATCAAAGATGTGAGACTAAAACTACTGTTTGCTCATGCCAATACACATATAGGCACGGGCCAATGGTAGTATACATTCATATAGTAATAATCCAGTGATAGAGGAAATAAATATATATATATATATATGCACATACACACATACATGCAGAAAAGCAGAAACTCTTCTGGCTGGAACCAGAGATCAAAGCACTGTATTCATCCTGCCATGCTCAGGACATACTCCCTTAGCTCTGAGCACTTTGCTTCCCAGAGCAGGGAGTCTTCTGATGGTGTCTTTCAGCCTCTGGGAAAACTACAGCAACACTGGGCCCTCTGAACACTTTTTACTGCCTTGCTGAGCAACCTTTATTCTCCCCAGACATTCCTCAAATGCAAGAGTTCTTGGCTCTCATCTTCCCTCTGCAGGGATAAACGTACAGCTCTATCCCTGAATTTCAGCTATTTATCTTCCCTGACTGTGCCTGTCTTTGATGAGTGCGAGCTCCACTCTGGCTCGCACACAGCATCCAGCTCCACAAGAGCCCAATTTTCTTTCATGTAGGTGATCTCCCACTGCAGCAGCATCGGCTTCCCCTGCAGAGGAGTGCTCCTCCACACCAGCCCTTCCTTCTCCCCAGTCCACACTGCAAACCTGCAGCCAAATGGCACTATCTGTGGCTGGTTTTACCTCTTTTTCTCCCCCTAGAGCAAGGCTGTGCTGGGCTTGCACAGCAGCTCCTTAGGGATCAGTGTGTTAGCTCTGCAGGACACACTACCCCAGCCTCATAGTAGTTTGAATGCTACATAGCTCCAAGCAGCTACCTGCTGCCTCTCAAGGCTTCATACGCACAGGGGAAGGTCCTTGGCTTGGGAAGTATTTCTGGGTTTATCAAGGATTATTTCTGGGTTTTCCAATCCTGGAGTTTCCACTAATGCCTCTGAATTCACTTTTCTTTCCCCCTAAATTTGCAGCCTGATGTCTCACAACTGACATAATGCCCCACAATTGCAACACCGCAGCTTTAATCTTAGATCACACACTGGTCCTCTTTTCCTTCAGGGAAGAAAAAGGGGAGGAAGAAAGAGTAGTATGAGGAGCAGAAGTCTCTTCTTTGTTGAAGCCTTTGGCCTCAGGTCAAGAAGGCTTTTCATGGGAAAGCCCTATGGCTCCCTGGAGAACTTGCACACTCTGCTGCTGCCTTCACCTCTGTGCCCTCTGAAGGCAGTGGCTGTATCTGTTTTCTGTGCTGCTTCCTTCCCTCTGCATTTACTCCTTGGTAATCAAGTGCTGCCATCACATTCCGTATGATGACTAAAGGAACTTTCAGCCTAAAGGAACTCATGAATCCATGATGCTGTTTTCCCTGTTCTATGAACTATTTGGATTTGGTTTATTTGGATATGTGTTACTGAAACAATTTGTCTATGGCTTAATATGGGTAGGTTTCTTCTTCCACTTCTGTTTAGCAGACCTTTGCTTCCTGTGTGACCTGTAACCCCAGCACTCTTGATTTCCAAAACAGCCGGTGGGCTCTTTCCTTTGTCTTTACCATATCCCAGTCACACTGGGATTTCAATTTGGCTTGCCTTGCTGCAAGCTTCTCTGCTCTCACATCAGGCTGAGATTTCTGTGCTCCACATGTTCATCACTGCATCCCTGCCCACTGCTGTCTGCAGGAGCTGAGCTGCCTTACCCAAGCACATAGTGCCGCTCTGCCCTTCACAAACCATCATATTGCTCTGCACTAGTCATACCTGTAAAATCACATTCTTTGCATCACCACACTTGCGCCTCAGTGCAGCGCTTTCCATCTCTCTGCATTTCTCCCATCCGCTGACTTCTCATTGCATTTTATCTCCTCCTCCTCATGTCTTGCCTTTGCACAAACAGAGGTGCACTTCAAAAAGTGCTTTTCATTATGGCTCTCAGCTACCTCATAAATCTTTGCCTGCTATTTCCTTTCCAGAAGTTTTCCATGTGTCCTGCAGGCTATGGGGGACAGACAGGGACACCTACGTGTTATATTGTGGGTAGAAGAAAGCTTGCTGTGCCCATACCTCACCAAAATACCCCACAGCTGCATCAGTACAGAGCTCCACATGAGGACTTCTTGCCCTTGGCTTGATCCTACAAGAAGGGCAGCGCTTGCAGTGATCACTGGGCTCACATCTGCCCAGGTTATGGCTGCACAAACACTGTCAGCAAGGATCGCAGCCTGTAGAGAGCTAACAACGAGTTCAATATCTTCCAGCATTTTTGCTCCAGTTTTTATTCCTGTTAATCACTGCCGAGTTCACCCTCGCTGGTTTGTGAACATCAGCCATCTCCCACAGCTTGGCCATGTAACTTGTTTTTCTGATTCTCAGTAATACTTGTCAATGCTTTTCCTATCAGACCTCATTAGAGGATTCTTTCTTTTTTCTCCTTCAATTTTCAGAAATCGGATTTTTACCTGAGCTTGGCAAGTCCATTCCTGTTCCCATCCTAATCCCGCTAGAGAATGTGCATTGCTCATTACCCTTAATAACACATTTACTCGGTTTTGCTTCTCCTTTTTCTGCATGCCTGGCAGTTTTGTAGCTTTCCCTCTGGGAGCTGCATAAAGCTCAGCTTCAGCACCCGTTTCTTTCCCTACAAGCTGGGCTACAAGCCTAGGAGCCCTCACCGTGCCCTCCATGCACAAACCAACTCCTGATTCTGGTTGCATCCATTTGCCACTACCAGCTCACATCTGCCACCAGGCAAAGCACAAGAAGGAGATGCCGTGGAACAACTGGGTTTTATTGCTTTGGCTTTCCTCAGACACATCTGAAAGAAGAATTCTCCCTCTCCAGTATATAATCCTGTTGCAGCACCCCCTGGCAGAGTACTGTCATAAACCCATCCCTTTTACCTGCAAGGTACCACATACTGCAAAACCCCCAGTGAAGTACAGAGGTATCCCCCAGAATTTAAAGGCTCTGTATGCATTTAAGAACTAAATACCCATTTCATGTTCAGATCCGGACAAAAGTACAGGTGACAGAAACTGGCAGCAGCTCAGATATTGCTGCTTCTGCCCACTAAGGATGTATTTTTTCTCTGCTGTTCAAAATACGTCCGCATCTCAAAAATATTTCACAAGGAGGGTTATAATAATTGGAAGCTTTCATGTCCCATCTGAAAGGGCTCCTTGAAACGGATTAGAAAATAAAACATCAAGGAAGACATTAGGACCTCACCTCACTCTTTCATCAGTATATTTAGTTCATAATGCACATCAGGTGCCACAGGAACTGCTGTTCAAGGTTAAAGCAAGGTCCTTATGAAAGGGACAATTACTCTCTAGCGACAGATAAGGAGAAGAAAGTCAAAGCTAAACCCGTGCGAGAGGAAAGGCAGGAGTGCTCAAAGTGAAGCAGCTACAAAAGCCTTTACCTCAGGAAGGGATCACTTCAGAACTTGGCTGCAAATTCAGGTTTCTATCTGCTGCTGACAGTTCCTCTCCCTCCCTGTGCCTGAAAGGCAGCAGCTGAACTGGCTCGAGCAAGCCCCAGCATGGAGCAGACCTCTCCTTGGACAGCAGCTCCATGCGGCTGATGGGAGCCATGAGCAGCAGCAGGACACAGCTCACAGCTTCACCGAGGGGCTTTGCTTGGCTGGGCTGGACTGTTCCTACGGAACCCCCTGGATCAGCATCCTCGTTAGGTACTGAGAGCATAATAAAAGCACGTTTTTGAAAGGAAAATGAGACCCAAAGCTCATGTTCATACAGTGCCAATTTGGTAAAGAATGGAGGATGACAAAATATTCAAACGTCATTTTGGAGTTGGCATAAAACATATTTGAGGGCTCATAGTAACAGCCTTAATTTTTTATTTACTTATTGCGACATACCCTGATTTGCATTGCTGTTGGTCTCCAGAACCTTTGTACAGACCCAAAGCTCTCACATGATGGAAGACCAGAGGAAAAGATGATTGTGACCAGAGGAAAAGATATCTCATAGCACTGTCCAGGGGCACGAGGTCAGCATACACGTGAATGCTAATGTTAACTTCTGGATTCTTGATAGCTTTTGACCATAGGACACACAGTGAAACTTTCAACTTAGGTGTGAATCCAGGTGTAGACGTAAAATATTCACGTATTTTCCTCTACACAACTTACAGAAATCTTGCACCAGTGCATTCTTCTGAAATAATCACTCTTTAAATTCCCTTTTCACCAATGCTGGAGCCAGAAAGCAGCTTTGCAGAAAGAGCTGGGGGACCTGGTGCGCAGGTGAAACGTGAGGCACCAATCGGCTCTAATGGACCTGCGCGCTGCAAGCAAAACAACTCTCAGGGCTGCATTCAGCCCCCATCTACACATAGGGCTGAGATGTAAAAGCTCAAGAACTTGACAAGACCAAATCACATCACAGAAATAAGAATCTTTCCCTTTCCCCAAAAGCATTTTGGGCACGGGCTATCTTCATCTCACCGAAACCCTTTTCCTACTGATTTCTCTGAGATCAGGACGACTGAATGCTACCCAGCATTTAATTATTTGGGGATAAGCTGTGCAATACCCAGTTTTTACTACTGATCTCCAGTCAAGCTTTTTTTCCTATGCTGTCCCTAGAGAAAAACACAGCCATGTGAAGAGATACAACTGTAAAACTGTACAAAAAGCAGAAGAATTTACTTTTTTGAATGTCAGAAGAGGAAAACACTGCACACTTGCTTTCCTCAGCCAGATGAAAGGCACCAGTGTATAAAGGATAGTTCAGGATGACTCTGAATAGCAATTTACAGGGAAAATGGTAGTTCAAAGAACAAATAAAGTATTAATAAATGAAGTATGCGGTTTCAAGTTCTGCAGCCTTCATCTTGCCATCATGGCTCACTAAAAATGCATTTCCTTTCCTTACTGCTCTGTGAACACCCATGGAGCCAGAGAAAACTGAATGCAAAAGCTGGAAGCAAATTGGACGAGTGCTCTTGAACCTTTAACAACAGGCAGGAAACATCTTCAGGCACAAGATGTGGACACAGCCACTGCAGATGGAGATGACAATGCTTCCTATCATTCCTTTGTCCCTGGGCTGTACCTTGCAGCCACAGGAAGCTATTTTTCTGCCCTCTCATCAGCTCGAAGGCTCAAGCCCCTTTCTCAAAGGCTTTCAACCTGGCTCTGTCCTATGATGTCCTTGAAAGTGCTCTATGTGTCTCTCTGTCCTTGGTGCACTATAACTGTTTGGTCTCAAGGGAGAAGATACCAACTTCAAGGTCCACGAACTGCCTTGGCCACATATCTATCCACATGAAGGCTGCACAAAGGAGAAGGAATGATACACAACAGAAAGCAATGACACATGCAACTGCTTGGGGATGGGATTATTTTTTGTAAGAAACAAACACTGATATGTTTCCCTGTCCATAAATGGCCACCAGCAGGCAAAAAGGTCCTCCTAGAGAGTACACACTGGGCTGCTGCAGAGAATCCTATCATTGCTTCCTGCATCATGTCCTGGAACTCTAGAGCAGGAAAACACAAAAAAGGGAACACATCAGACAACCCTCATCACTTTGTCATCTGGCATTTTGGGGTAAATTCTTGTTTATGGTCCTCAGCTTCCACAGTTACTCTGTCTACATGAGATTTTGTAGCCAGTAAAGTACGCTGCGTACATGTGCAATAACAAATCTGCTCTCCTGTTCTATATTTTTTCTATTTAATCAAGCTACAGAGTTGTTTGCAATTTAATCATCATTAATTTGGGACTGGCATTTATGTTTCAGCTACAGTTAATGCAGTCAAACCGAGAACAAAAGCAGCCGATACAAAGGAGAGTCAGGTCTCACTAAGTTGTTAATATTTAATAACCACTTCCATGATATTTAATCCATCAGCAAAAATGCAAAAGAGCTTTAAGTACCATCAATCTCATTGCAACAAATCGAGTCCCTCATAGTTTTACCAGCACATATGGTCTAGCAATCTTTTCAAGTGCAACCTGATAGCTCAACATGACTCCTTACAACACTCCATCATCACCAGTTTGGATTTTTATGGATCTAAGGAACAGATTTGTTTAATGTGATCATCTGAGACAGCTCAACTCGAATCAAACCAACTTTACTGTACTTCTCCTATGCAATGATACTCTCAAACCCCACAACAGGCCAGCGGTAGAACTGGCAAATTAACTTGTCAGCATAATGTAAGACTGTGATACCATTGATAACGTAACCTTGTCCCAAATAACGTTTTCTGAAGCAGCAGCTTCCTTTCACTTCTGCTGTCAGCGCTGCCTGGAGATCACATTTCTCAACTTACTTTAACATGATCAGATCACACTGCAATGGAAATGGGCATTATCTACAAGCTCACATTTAAGTAACTCTGCAGCATATAAATAAGTTGCTGAAGTGAACACAGCACCACAATAGCAGTAAAGAAGCAGAAGTACAGATAGAAATGTCAATTGTGAAAGCATTTGATTTTGAGAAGATCAACGTCAGAACAATCAGATTGTTACATTAAATCATAAAAAGCTGCAGATTTATTCAGTCCCTTTCTTAAGATTAATTTCTTCAGAACCCACAGTTCATTCATAAACTCCAGGTACTCTGCATCACTGAAGTCTATTCTTCTGCTACTTAGACACATACCAAACTATTGATGACATACAACTTTGATTTTAAAGCATTAGCCAGTTAGAATATTGATTCTACTGGTCAGGACATTGGAAAGAGGGAATGTTCCTCTACTGGTGGTGCTCAAGCCCAGGTTGGACAGCCCTGGGTGACATGGTTTAGCGGGAGGTGTCTCTGCCCATGGCAGGGGGGTTGGAATTAGATGATCTTAAGGTCCTTTCCAACCCTAACTATTCTATGATTCTATGAATAAGCTTAATCCACATTACTAAGATATATAAGATGCCTCAAAAACATTTAAAAATACCTCCTGGCTCTCCAGTATCAGTGATCATTTAAAACAGTGTTAGTTTGAAGCAGTTACAAAGGCAAAAAAAAATGAGGATAAACAAAGCATAATCAAAAGAATATCTGCCCAAACTTGCCTGAAACAGAAGTTCAAGGTTGCTACATTTTCGTAGATGTTAAATCAAATGCCAAAGACGGTATTTGAAATGTCAACTTTAACAACGCTTATCAAGAAAAGTCAAGTTTGCAAGTTTTACACTTGCATTTCCATTGGACAACTTCAATCTTAGAACCATTTAACAGCAAGACAGGGATGAAAACACACTTAGTGCCGCTTCCTCAAGGGGAGAAAAATGTAGAAAAGATGTATTTAAGAATCTCACTTGGGGCCAGGACATTTGGGGAACACCAACATGAAGTTTGACAGTGCATGTAATTCAAGATGAGCCAGATTAGTAAAAACATACTATTTAAGTGGTCTGACTTAACCTGACTCACAACTCTGTAGGCACCTGGGGCATGGTCAAACCCAGTCCTCAGGGGTGCATTTTGCTTGGAGCTCAAACACTGCAGCCTGGCTGAAAGAACTCCAAAATGTAAATGATGAGGTGAAACAATCAGGTTGCACTCGATCAGAATCAACCCATGACATCTGCAGTCTGAAGGGTATGAAAACAGCACCTGGGGTGGGGATTACTCTGCCATGCCTGGATGTATGGGAAAGAACAGAAACAAAATTAAGGCAGAATTATGGCTGCAATAGAAGAGCAGCAAAGGTTTGGCTCAGAAGATATCATTCTATAGACTGTATAAACTCTTTCATGTTCCTACTTCTAACTTTATAGCAAACCTACAAGTTACAAATCTTTTCAACTCTTCAGTTATGCAAAACTTACAGTATAATTAACAGTATAATTCTACAAGCAATCAAAGCTTTTTGTCTTGTAACCAGGATGGATCCGAGCCAATTCCAAAATGATGGCTGCAGTACAGCTGCACTGACTAAAAAGAAGAAACAAAACAACACCTACATGGGACAGGAGAGTGGGAAAGTAGAAGAGTTAAAGTTAGAAAGTATATTCTAAGTGCAGTGCTTCATGTCCTTGTGCCTGCAATTCATCCTTAGGGATAACCTTTCCAAAAACTAAATGGGTATTCTTCTCTGAGTGACAAAGATGAAGACTTTATTATTCAAACAAGCCTTGAACTCAAGACAAAGAACTCACCACAGTACAGCTCTGTCCCTCAGCTCTGCGGCTAAGCTAAGAGGTGAAAAGAGTGGCTGCTCATTCACCACTAATGCTGACAAGGAAAAACAAGATGTACAAAAGTTAGTGACTGGGAGGGAAACCAGCACATGCTTTGTGCATCGAGCTACTGCTTTAAAGTTTATGCCAGCGTTTCCAGAGAACAGCCGAGCACCGCAAAGTTAATCAAAACAAGACGTCTTTGAGCAGTTGAGCACTGCAAGAGATCCTCCAGTGCTCGGCAGCAGGACCACCCAGAAATGTCTTTTACGACGTGAGGCTAACAGCTGGGAAACCAAGCTTAGGCGAGTTACACCACTGCTTCGCCCGTGTAACAGTATCCTCCCCCCCAGGACCGCTGCAGATAAATACACCCGCGCTCACAAATACAGCTGTACTCTTAGACTTTGCCTTTTCTGATCTCATTTAAATGCCACAGAAGTTTTGGCAAGCGTGAATATCAGCTACAATTAAAAGCTAAACTGTGGTACTTCTCTGCTAATTGCAAACAGCACTGTGATTGTGGAGCACATCTACATTTGCAGAGTTTGAGTATTCTTGCATATAGCTGAACACAACAGGTACTGGGGGAAAAACTATAGTGAGAATGCATTGAGACCTTCTAGAAATAACCAGAAGAAAATCACTTACAGTAATAGTTATATTTTATTTTCTCTTTTAGTTTCAATGTGCAGTATTTCCAGCATTTTTTCTTTTTTAAACTTAAACATACATCTAAAATTATATGCTTTCCTTTTTCCTTGCAATACAATTGGCTTTTGGGTTGGGGCTCCAAGCTTTTTGCTCATCATTGCCCTCAAACTATACAAGACACCACCACAGGGTGCGTTACCTTTCCCTTGTCAGGTTGATCCAACTTGATGGTATGCATACACAGATTGATGGGAATGATAAGCTCACACAAAATGCACGTGACAAAAAGCAGCGCATGCTTCACAAATGCTCTGCAGCATTTATACCCAGTTAACTCGAATACAGCTTAAACTTGACATAGAAGCTCTCCTGGGTATGAGTGTGAGATTCTCAAGATTTTCAATGGACACTTGAAGGTAACATGCACGAAGAGTTCACCTGAAATCTCAGTATTAGGTAAAATTAGCATATTGGACTTCCCCAAAGGTTTGCTACATTGCTCACTCTAGTTCTTACTGCAGCTTGCTTTCACATTAAAATAATTCAACTACCTAAAAACTACCAAAGTACTTTGCTCTCTTGCAACTTTTATCAGGCGTATCCATCCTTATAACCAAAATAGTTTTAAAAGTAAAAGAGCAAAGCACCTACCATTGTCACTTCATTGATTTCTACCTTTTGTAGAAAGCTTAGTTGGAATTGTACATGGAAAAAGTTTGCTTTATGCAATGAATGTACCCTAATCTTTTTTTCCCCTTTTTCTCCCACCCCATCCCATTCAACCACTGGGTAAGACCCCGAATGACCAAATTACGTTAAACTGCTTATTGCTATGTTTATTGCTCATTACACCCTAAAACTTATTTTATTTAGGAAGCACAAATGCTTAGCCGTGACAGCTCCACAAAATCTTAAGACAAACCAGGTCTGCTGCTCTTGGAGAACTGTCTTTGCAGTGTTTCTGACACAACCTCCTTATCTGCTATATGAAGTTAACAGCCATTTAAAGAGGAGAATGGTGAGACAGAATGCTCTTAAGGCAAGTCTAAATATCAACAAATTACTTTTATCCCAAAAGGTTCTACTTGTTCCCCACTTCTTTTGATCAAAATCTGTTCATTCATTACCCAGTGCTCAAGGAATGCTGCTGGTGGTTAAGAAACAAGCAACATCTTGGTGCTGAGAAGGCGCTCTTACCAAAGCAAAAAGTAATACACAATCACATGGATGCTTTAGGCAAGAAATTACATCTGAGTATACACTTTAGTGAAAATTTACATAAACTCACATTCAGTTTCAACTGGCAAAGAGCGTAAATAGTAAAGAACATACTTTGAATCCTGCAAATAAGAACTGGTTTACAACTAGTTGCAGTTTCCAACTCCTCACTCCTGCACTCACTGCAAGGAAAGGGGGCATGCTGAAATGAAATGCAATCAAACTATTTAATGGGCCAGTAGATAGCTGGCCCAAAATCTATTTATAAAACATTGGCTAGCATATGGTGTTCTTGAAGGAGGGCCATGTTATGGGTTTGGTAAAGTAGACTGACAACTGAATTGTAAATGAAGTTTTAAATATAAATCTGCCTTACGTATGCTCCCAATCATGCCATACCTCTAAATCTTGTAAGGTGGTAAAGAAGCCAGTTCCACTACAAAGTACATTAAAGAAACTGTTTGCTTTGCTTAGCCAGGACACCGAATGTAAGCCTTAAGCCCAAAGAAATTTCTATGCTGTTCTCAATGAAAAAAACAGCTTTTTTTTTTCAGAATCAGTTCATTTCTTAGTGGCCACTGCTTTGCCGCTACTGTGCCCATCATATACCTCTTGGCTCTTGTCACTAGAAGCAGGAGTGGTTCTAAATAGTATTTCACTCCAAGAAAAGTGAGGGTGAGGAAAGCATACCTAGAAAGTAGACAGGAAAGTGTGCTGCAGGTGAAATGTCAGATCTGAAGCACTATGTGTGTGTTTCCACACTAGGAAGACCTTTAAGTTACATTCCTTCAGGTCACTGAGAATATCCCAAGAGGAGGTGCCCTTCTTTAGACACTAAAGGACAAATTTCTGGAGGTATACTACGACAAATCTCCAAGAGAGGTTTAAGCAGATGGAGTTTTTACTACCAGTCTATCTGTGTGAGATTAGAACTGACTGCTTCAGCTTTAAAGCTTGATTGACATAGGTAATGCAAATATTTGCTTGAAGGCCAGCAACAGGCATTTGAGGAAAAGTCTGTTACATCTGATGTTTTTAATCCAGCCACGTCAACTGTTTAATTCACTGGTTGGAAAGATCCTATGGCAAGTCCAAAATTGGTCTGGGAAGTTTTATGAAGGGTCTAGCTCCCGTTATCCCAAGGTAAAGTAACCAGCTATTCCGTGTTAATCATGAGGAGCTTAAAATGATGGAGAATCTAACAGTTTGTAAAACAACAGATATTGTTATATGGTGAGGATATGACTAACAATGCTTAAAAAATATATTAAAATCTATTTTAAATTTTGGAAAATAGCTTACAAAAATATCTTCACTTAAACTATATATCGTACAAAAACTGACTGGTATGGGGGTTTACAGTACAAAACGATTATCGGTGGTTACAAAAGTGAAGAGTGATCTATACTACCCTTAATGAAAACACAGGGCATTATATCTCACTGCTTGGAATTAGTCTCTTATCAGAATTAAGGTAATTTCCAATAGAACTCAAAAAGATTTCAAACAGTATCTATTTTATTAAACCTTTTTCTGAACTCTTGTTCAGTTTCTTTTAAAAATCACCACAGTGCTGTAGCCCAAGAAAGAAAAGTAACCCAACTAAGGGCTGAAATAATTGCTCTAGATAGTAAGATCAGTAGAGAGCTAAATATAACAACTTCTACAGTTGTTTCTACTGCCCAAAATATCAGTTTCCTCTCTGTTTCTAAAAGAAAGTGATACCAGCAGACAATTCCTTTGTAATTAATTTATGGGCAGAAGCAACAATTTTTGGTCTAGACTGGAATTAGTTTAAATACATGGGCTTAATAAATACAAATATACACACCTGTATACATTAAATGTTGTCAACATGTGTATAACTTCAAACATATACATTATATACAGAAATACATACAGTACATGCTCCTCCTGACAACACTATCTCAATTTTTCCAAGTGTCACCAAAAGGTGTGATAAGAAAATGAAGAGGTTAAATACAGGATGTGACTGAGAACCAAGGTATCATTTCTCTATAATTAAAAAATTATAACAAATACAACTAAAGACAAACCCTGTGCTAGATTTCCCCATATAATGCTTAGGAAATCAATGTGGTTCCCTGGGTGGTGAGTAAAAGCTAAATCTGGCCCTGTGTAGTGTCCTGAATTCATGACTATTTGTACTGTGTTTATGTCTAAAGCATTGTGTATACAACAGGTAATAAAAGAGGTTGTGTAATCTAACACCTTAGCCAGTCCCAAAGTAGACACAGCAGCCTTCTGATTCTTAACTGCTAGCACAAATGTGTTTATGTGAAAGTGGTCTGGATCTGGGTGACTCCATGGTCTTAGTTAGGAAAGGTCAAATGGTTACTGACTACTGGGGAGCTTGCACCATTTTGTCTCTCAAAAGGCTGTGCAGTACACAAGAGCAGTTTCTTAAGTATACAAAAGGCTGATCCAGAGTAACTAGTCCTCTTCTCTTACCATTATGTCTCGAAATAAAAGAATTTGAAAGAAGATCACAAGAATGCCTCCTTAGTACAGTCTCTCAAGACAAATTAACCAACATATTCCAGTTTTAAAGCACTTTCAAGAAAAAGTGAGATGCAAAACAAGATGGAATCCATACATGAAGATGGACTTCCAAAAGGAACACAAATTCAAGCACAAGGAAAAAAAATAATTAAGACAATACAGATGTCAAGACATTCAGTAGCATGGCTTCTGTTCATCTCAAATTATAGCACAGCTCATGCACCACACATCTTACAATTTTACATACTGTACATGATATAGAAATAGTTAAAATTTCTTTGACTGATATACTGTACTCAAATTTTAAATCCTGAGAAGAAAAAAGCAAAAAGCGTGGTCACGTATGTGCACTATATCTCTGATATCACCAACACATACACCACAGGATATCAGAAAGTCCCGAGAGAGGAATTACATGCTGGAAGCGTAAATCATGAAAGCCATTTTCTCTTTTCCTTGTTTGGGAGAGGCATTAGGAACCAATTTCTATTCTGTACTACACAACAGTATATACAGGTACATAAAACTATGAAGTTTTCTAATGACTGCAGCTTGCAATAACAGTCTTGATGTCAGTTTCTTACCGGCTGCACCACAGTGACTTTAGCTGAACATGAGGAGGAAGAGTAATACCAGTTACCTTGCATGTAGTACTTGCTTGTATTTTACAGTTAGTAAGTGTGTCTCAGGGTAATCCCAAACACCTCTTGAAAAACACTGACATATTTCTTTCCACTCACAGGTCCCCAGTGTCAACAACAAAAACTACACTAGACTTTTCAGGTGATTTCCAGTGCTGCAGAGCAGTTGTCCATGCATTCTGGAAGTAAAAGTGACAGGTCCATGTTTATCACAAATGCAACCCCAGGTACTTTCTTGACCTTGCATTCCCTGTAATTCACATCAGATTCCAACACTAGACATGCAGTTCCACTACACATCAGGGTGTTCAACATGCTGTGACCTTGTGGACATTTTGCAAACAAGTTAGTAAGCGATGATATGGGGTTCCTGGAGATGCAACCACCTCAAACACCGACTGAAAGGCTCTCCGATCTAATTCTTCATCTATCTGATGTCGGTAGAAGTCTATGGCCACCAAACAGAAGATGTTAACATCTACTTGCTCTGATTTTCCCATTCTGCTGATAATATGTGGAAGACTGAAATGTAAGTTAAGGTCATATAATATGACAAAAGTTGCTCACCTTTTCATACAGTAGTTTAAACACTCTTCAATAAAATGATGTATTTTTGAATTCACAATACTGAAGTGCAAAATACTGTCACACAGCAATTAAACTGCTCCTACATAAATCCTATTACTTCATTAATTTCACGCAATTTCTTGTCACCAGAAATTCTTTTTGATCTAGCAATAGTTTTCTTTATCCACTGGAGCAGAGTGCATTGGCACCACAGTCACAACTGCTGATAGCCAAAGAGCACTGCTGAAATTGTCATTAGGGGGTTTCAAATAAGACATATGGCTGCTTTTTTTTGCCTGGTCATGAAATGCAACAGCTATTTTCGTGCTTGTTTGGGGGTTTGACTGGTTTTAAATAAGCCCAACACCGATACCACCGATGTCTTTTGGCTGTTGCAACTTACTTGGCTGATGTCATTCCATTGTCAAAGCTCACTACTACTGCAGTGCACCTCCCAGGGGATGCTTGCAAACTACTTTGCATGTAGGGAATGATTTTAATTTGAGTTTGTTCTTTTTTCCTTTTTTCTTTAATAAATTTTATCTTGCAGTGGGAATATAGAACAAAGCTTTTAAAGGTCACTGCAAAGCTTACTTCAAAGTAAAGACTTCTCCAATCATCCTGCATAGTCACAAGGAACAGATCTTGAAATAATTTCAGGTAACTGCATTATCATAATTTGTTTAGAGCTTCTCTTCCCCCCTCTCAAACCTTGAGGCACCAATGGCACAAAGTGATATTCCTCCTTAAATCTGAGGCACCAAGAGCACAGCGCTATACATCACTACAAAGTGCAGTAAATCTGCCTTTTTTTGTGTGTCAAACTTGTCCTGTTATCCTTCAAGTCTACCAATGTGCTTTACAGAATAATGGTACTAGCCCAAAAATGGCACACATTTGCAGCCTTCTTAGGATACATTGCTGAAATCCATTGACTGGTGGAAGCACTGACAAAAAAACAGGAAAGACTCCACATTGCCATTGCCACAGGTGTTCTTTGTGTGAAATTAGAGAGAGACAGCATCACCCAGTCACGGACCATTGAGGATTGTCCAGTGCTATGTAGTGTCTGGAATACCTGCAAAAATATTTTACACAGGAATAAAGACAGGGTAGATGGACATCAGGAAGACTTTAGTTTCTCTTATATGGGCTCTCTCCAGCTACAAAGCTCTGAGGCTCATAAACTGCATTCCTGGAGCCAACTCTGAGTCTAAAGAATGAACACAATGCCTAGACAAAGAGATTCTGCAAAAGAGTCAGCCAGGATGCAACTGGGCTCATGACATCTGTGCCAAACTGAAGTAAACATACAGAAATGCAAGACTTATCTGGCATCTCCATTTTCACAGATCCGATGTGGTGTGCACATGCACTCTCAAGTGATGCATGAGTCCAGTAAGTGCTAAAGAGCAGAATACCTAGAAGCCCAACTGAGTCCACAGGGGCTTGACTGCAAAGTTCACAAGGCTAGAAGACCTAGGCTGGCTCCTTGAGATTTAAAGAATCTGAGCACCAGGATCATAACTACCAATTTTATCTCTGTCTTCCCATGATCAGTGATTGAACTCTACTGCTCTGAACACTTTGTCTTTCAGGTGACACAGATTCTAGCCTTCCATGTTGCCTGGAGGACAGAGCTCGATCACTGCAACTGGCTCCTTAGAGTCAACAAAATTGGTATTTACCCCTGCAATTGAGCTCTCAGTTATATAGATATCTTCTGAAACATTTAAGGAAAAAATAATATATATATAAACACTACCTTATAAACTACTGTTGCCATGAATTGAGGGTAAGGCTGCTGATTTGATAGAAATTCTCCAATAACTTTATTCATTACATCTTGTGGTGGGAAAAAATCATCAAGGAACTGTGGAAGGATCCGAGCCACCACTCTAGCTTCAAAAGGAAATCCCTTCCTGATCCTGAAAAGGACAGAAAAAAGAACATATTTTGTGACTGAATTTCAGAAAAACTCATTCTTTTCCAATTTAACTGGCAACAGAAAGAACATTTTACTTATACGTGCAGATAGGTGAAAAAGCCTTCAATACTGAGGAATCCAAGTCTTCACGTAATCTTACTCTAACAGTCTACCCAAAGAGGTCTATCAGAGCTACCAGAAGTAGTTACAGGTAGCGTGTCACACCCTCCCACCCTCTCCTTTTTTAAACTATTCAGCACTTTTTGAAGCACCAGACACACAAGATTTAATAGGAATGCTGAAAAAAATACCAAAAAAGGGCACAGAGATCACTACTCCTAGTTATCAGAGAAAAGACCATTTATAAGCAGAACACTCATTCCATTTATAAACCTCTGCATTTTTTATTCAAGACCAGGACAACCAATGTATCAAATGGAAAAGCAAGTTGCACGGCACTGTAAGGAAGGGAAAAGATACTCAAAGACAACTTTATTTAAGCAACACTGATTGGAAGATCTTCTTAATAAAGGCTGCATCTGTTCACATGTCAAGAGCAACTGTGTGATTATTCCCTGCAAAAGTTATCTTCTGCTTGTAGTATTCACGTTTGTTTTGCTAACTCTTAGTAGCAATATTTTCAGAAGCAGTCAAGCACTGCTCTAGTTCTGTACTCACTAAGTGCTGAAGTTAAATCCTCATCCAGTTTTATGGAAAAACCACTGAACACTTTAAAAAATGTAAACCATTATCCCACAAACTACTACGCAAAATGTAACATGCTATGCTTACTTAAGGCAGCTTGAGATTGTCAGATCAAAACAAGAGGTTTGAAATGTTTCCATTAAATGAGTTCCATGTGAATACAGAAGTTTTACTGTACCCTTGCTCTGCAATCACTTAGCAGCGTTGGAAAGAGCAACACTTGGGTGGGGGAAAGGGAAAAAGATTTTAAACTCATAGGGTGGTTTGAAAGATTATTTCCCATAAACCAGATTTATATCCTTGATTATGCAGAAGACATCCTGAAAAGTACTTAAGAGTTTGACCTGAAGGGAGCTGGAAATACATTTATAAACTATTATGGTTTGTGCAACACACAGTATCAGTTAGGACATGTCTGTTTTCCATTTGCATTCCTGTACATTTGTGCTGCCTTCAGCAATTCCATCAGGGTTATATATACTCTGTACACTAGAAAGAAGTATCAATTTTAAGCAATGGTAAGCAGACAAACATGACTACTTAAATATCAGAACTGTCAAATAGAGAAGTGACCACATGGTGCCAAACCATTTTTCTCCTGGTGCCCTATTACACACATTTTATCCTCTTACCTATCAAAAAGGACAGATACTCGTTCCATAGCTACGATCACAGATTCACTGTCAGGAGCAGCAGGATTTGCATCTGTGGCACGACTGGGGCTGATTTTTTCCTTTCCTAAACCAAAATGATTTGTTACAAGTTTATTGTGAATATTAAAATAAGACATTTTTATCCTTGGTAATAAAAATAAATGCAGAAAATGAGCACTGTTAGTAAGCTAGTCACTCAGCAAATGAACAGTATAAGAAAAGCAAATACCTGTGTACATGCAAGTCAGCATTAATCCAAGTGCAGCCATTGCTCTGTGGGGGCTCTGCACATTCACTCTGTCAACACTCAGTTTAACTAGTGATTCGCTATCCAGCCTAGAAAGTTGCTCTGAAAGAAGGAGTCGCTCTAATCCTCTCAGGACACAGTGATAAATAATGGATGGTGTTAATTCATCGCTTCCAGACACCATGACTCCACACATCTGAAATAAAGGAAAAAGTCCCTGGTTTTGATGTCTATTTAGGTCATCTTCTAGCATCGTATCACTGCAGCTAGTATAGAACTGCACCAGGTATTAAGAAAAACCTGATGAAACAAAACCAAAAGCATGCCTAACACCACAGTAATCAAATGTTAGAGACAGCTATGTGGTGATCCCAAGTTACATGACCACCTATGACTGGAGGCATCACAACATACCTGTATAATTCCTGCAGAGAATTCAGGCCCTACATCAAGTGGGTAATTCTCAATCAAATAGAAAGCAGCTGCACACATTACCAAGATGTGCTGTTGGTTATGGATATTCACACAACTGTAAGTAAGCAAAAACATTAAGTGGTCACTTATATCAAAGTTATATAGAGACAATATAAGCAACATAACAGTAAGTATTTTTCACATGAAATCTATGCAATTTTTTAAATCCCACAAAGTATAACCATAAGGGAGCACCGGCTATCATGGAAATCCAATGCAACATAAGTTATTTTATATAATAGCATATAATTATATGCTATCACTGCCTGACTTGTTTAGGAGGAATAAACTTCATAACTGATCCTGCGAGTCTTATTCCAAGACTATGCCTTTTGACAGGAAAATCAGGTATAAGGAACACAATTTACCAAAGAGAAAAAAAGTTTCCCAGTTTTCTCACCCTTAAATATCCTTTCACTTCTGTAAATCAAACATAAAATTGGCTGATATTTTCAATGAAAAGTGCCAAAACCTGCTTGATAAGACAGCCTGTTCTCAAGTGTAGTGACAATTATAAACCGTAAAGAGCTGTCTTATTCATACATAAGCATGCAACAGTTGGAGACAGGGAGGGAAAGGGGGAAGAGTCTTACTGTGCCACTCCTCTCAAGTTGGAGAGCAGATACTCGCTAATAATTGGAATGAGTTGCTTTGCTGTCTCATCAAGCAAGTCACATTCAAGGATATAAAGAATTCCATGCAGAGCTCCAATCCGACTTGGCATATGGGTGCTTCTTAGGGTTGATTCCAGCAGTCGACTTACAGGTTCAGCCACAGCTTTATCCTAATACAACCAATGAGTGTATTCATTAAAATTCAACATGGGTTCCATACTGGTGGCTTGTCTCATTTAGAAATGTTTGGAACAAATTAAAGAGCAGAAAACAAGGCATGAACCAGAGCCTGGCTCAAAAGTACTTTTAATTAAATGTCACAATATAATCAGGTCTTTCAGCTAACCACAAAAGATACTTCTGTCTGAAACTATAGTCTATAGTTTCCGCCTACAGTCTGCATCCAAAAGACTAATCTGCCATCCATTTAACATAAAATACAGTTTTTCTTTAGTTGTTCTCCAAGACCTCTGGCACCCAGACCTACACATCTTTCTCTTGACCACTCCCATAATCTGGATGAGGGGATCGAGTGCACCCTAGTAAGTTTTGTAGACAGCATCAGGTTGAGCAGGAGTGCAAATCTGCTTTAAGGTAGGAAGGCTCTACAGAGGGATCTGGACAGGTCTGACCAACAGTCTGAGTTCCATTGTATGAGGTTCAATAACGCAAAGTGCTGGGTCTCGCATTTGGACCCCAACAACTCCATGCAGTGCTACAGGCTTAGGGAAGAGTGGCTGGAAAGCTGATCAGCAGAAAAGGACCTGGGGATGCTGACTGGTGCTGCTGAACATAAGCCAGCTTGTGCTCAGGCAGCCAAGGCGGCCAACAGCATCCTGGCCTGTATCAGCAATGGTGTGGCCAGCAGAGCCAGAGCAGTGATCATCCCCCTGTACTGGGCACTGGTGAGGTCACAACTTCAATCCTGTGGTCAGTTCTGGGCCCCTCACTACACGAGAGACATTGAGGTGCTGAGCAGGTCCAGAGAAGGGCAACAGAGCTGGTGAAGGGTCTGTAGCACAAGTGTAATGAGGAGCATCTGGGGGAACTGGAGTTGTTTAACCTGGAGAAAAGTAGGCTCAGGGGAGACCTGATAGCTTTCTCATGAAGTTACAGTATAACAAATCCAGCAATAGCTGCTTTTTTCCTCACAGACCTCATTTCTGGCCTGAAATGTAACAAAGAAGTCCAGAGCAAAGGTAACTCTCAACTGAGTAAGATTAACTAAAAAGCACATTACATTAAGTTCAAATCTCAAAACCCCCAACCCACCCTTCTGTCTGGATATGGGGCAACTGAAGATCATGTTTGCAACCTCTGAAAGCCCAGAACACACATCCTTTTATAGCCATGTAGATAAGCTAAAGAATTTTCTTCGACACTAACCACTCTTATCAAGTACATCAGGTTTTGCAACAGAAGCTAGAGATGAGCTAACCTAGACACTCAAGAGCTTGCAATTAACTTCCGTGAGAATTTCTTACCATTCCAAGAACAGCAGCAGCTTTACAAGTGGCTGGTATCAAATACTGTACAAGAATCTCATCCTCTGAAGGATGCACCTTTCACAATTCTTTCAATGTTGTATACATCATCTCAACCTGATTCCTCTCTGTAAATAAGTCTGATACTGCCAGAAGTGATCACATTACTTTTAGTTCAATTATTTTTTATTTCTTTTCTGCATTGCGTCCTTTGGTATTCTTTTCTTTATTTCCCAGATAACTTGCATTCTTCTATTTTACTTAACTTCAGTATAGCCTCAAGTGTTGTCTTTTGGGTAGTGTGTGTCAGTCATTCTGAGGGATTTAAAATGACAATTTTGTCTTCCTTTTCAAATATTATTTTTACATTGAGTACAAACTCTTCCAGAAATAGTGTAAATTTGGGCCTCTTCTTACTAATTTCATGGAAGAATTAAAAATGTCTTTTAAGGCTATACATTTTGTTTTCTCTTTCTCCCTCAAAAAAACCCAAAACCATCACCTCACAACACTTCAACCTAAAAAATCTTCTGGAGATGAATCCTCTTTAAGGAATACCCAAATCCAGATATGTCTCAGAAGGAATAAATTTGAGCACATCTGAAAAGAATGTCTGCCCTACTCATACAACAAGCTTTTACTTTATGTACTTAGTTAAAAAATAAAGTCACAGAAAATGTGACAGAAGACTTGCTCTGCAGTGTTTGTGCCTCCCTGAAGCCCAAACTAGGAAAAAATTGCCAACTAATAATTAGAAGATTATTAAAAAAACCCAGCAACAATATGCAAACAAATTGCAACAGCAATAGAAAAGAGAGATAAAAAGAGAATAAAAGGAAATGCCAGTGAAGACAAAGGTCTGATATTGAAGGGTTTCTGTGATACACTTTAAAATGACCATAAAAGTTCCTGCAGTTTGGCGCTCAGTGGCAATTTCAGCGTCTAAATAAAGGCTACATGAACAGTAAGAGCTAGTAAGCCCAGAAAGGGAAGTTGCAGATTTGTTTTCAGTTACATTGTATCAAACTATTGCTTCAATAAGTCAAATTTATGCTAAACTGCAGAAAATGACTATTTATAAAATTCAGCTATATGTTTTTTAAAGAAAGATAATTTTTTTTTCCTTTTTTTTTTTTTTTTAAGACTGGAACTGCTGAAGTAAAGACTGGTAATATTTCCTATATTATATTATGTCTTCAGTGGAAATAAAATTAATTTAATCTTCATACTATATTATATTTATGGAACTAGAAAACAGTAAAAATTGTTTATCTCCCAAATGCAAGAATAGTTTTAAGTACCTGTGTTCATGTCATTTTACAAAAGAAATTAGAACATGCATTATAATAAATAATGGCAAACAAAATTGATCCTTAGCCATTGGTTGTGCAAGGTTATATTAGCATATTATGCCTATGAGAGCTCTAGATCTTTGCCAAAAAAAAATTGAAATTACTTAATGGGAACCCAAATTTAAAAGAAAATAACAGCCAGATTTGCAGAGAGTGCTATGTCATCAGCCTTATTTAATTTGGAGGTCACGATTAAAATGAAGAAATTCTAGATTAAGCAGATTGTTTTTATTTATTCAAAGTATTTAGTATAACTGCATTATTCAAAGCACTAATAAAGTCTTAAAGACATTTTGAAGATTTTAATATCCCATTTACATTTTCAGCCATTTATTTTAAACTGATTTGTCTGTCTGTAAAAATGATTAATGCAAGGAAACCAGACATGCTGACTAAATGAAAAAATCCCCCTTAGGAACACTTTACTGAAAACACTGTCCTAGTTACTAAAATAATACTTACAGTGAAAGTTTCTGGAGATAAAATTATATCCAAATGTTTCTGGAGATAAAATTATATCCAAATATGCCTCTGAGCTTTAAACTTATTTAGTCAAGCTAAAATTTAGCTTGCCCCAAAATTTACTTAATCAAGCTATGTGTTTACAGAGCTCTTTGTTTGAAGAAAAAAATAGCTTGATAGTAAATCTTTAAATAAAAATACTAATGAATGCCATATAAGAAAGGTCTTTTTTGTGATTTTTTAAACACAGTTTTTAGATATGTATTATGTCTACAGTGAGATTTTATTCTGATTGAAAGCACACTTAGGAGATAGAAATTCCAATAGTTCTCAAAGCTGCTGTCTTTTTTGCATTCCACCTATCCATGATAGATGGGTAAGGCATTTGACAGGAGATTAAAGTTAAATAATTCCCTTTACCCAACAGTCTGTTATTTGTGTATGTGATTTTGTAAGTTTCTTGGGCAATAGAATCATAGAATCATAGAATAGTTAGGGTTGTAATGGACCTCAAGATATCTAGTTTCAACACCCCTGCCATGGGTTGGGACACCTCCAACTAAACCATGCCACCCAAGGCTCTGTCCAACCTGGCCTTGAACATTGCCAGGGATGGATGAAGCATTCACAACTTCCCTGGGCAACCCATTCCAGTGCCTCACCACCCTTACAGTAAAGAATTTCTTCCTCA
>JAOEHX010021419.1:0-22239 GCA_025448015.1 Bolborhynchus lineola | reverse complement strand
TGTGAGGTGTCCCTGCCCATGGCAGGGGGGTTGGAACTCAATGATCTTAAGGTCCTTTCCAACCCTAACTATTCTATGATTCTATATCCTTTTTGAACAGGGACACAGAAGAGTACAGAGAATGATAGAGTACTGCTGTACATAGAGGAGAAACAGAGAATGATAGAGCATGCAGGCAGTCAGAATCCTTCATGTCAACATTATGGATCTTGAGGAAGAAGTCAGAGTTTCTACAAGTTATTTGCACATGAAAGCAAAATATCAAGTTAAACTGGAAAGAATGGAAACCATATCTATCACCAAATACAGACAGCATGGATGGTCCAACCTATGTATTAGCAGCTTGCACATTTATCTGTGATTTCTGACATCACTTACAGTTCTCATTTCCAACTTATTGCTAGTTGATGAGGTTGCTGTATCTCCTTGTTTAATCCTATGCAGCTGGGGAAGGAGCCCAGGTTGATTTCTACCATGTCTTTAATCTTAGAGTACACCCTCAGATAAATTCTTGAGTTACTATCTTATGGACAAACAGCCCTCCTCATTCTTTTCATGGCAGTATGACTAATAAGAGGAGGGCACTCAGGATACAGCTAATGAGTCAAGAGGAGAAGATAAAGTACTAACCAGAAAGGAAAAGAAAATGAGAAGAAACCTGCACTATAAAATGAAACATAACTGATCTCAACAAGAATGACTAAAGAAGTGAGAGAGAAAAGACATTAACATTCGAAGAGGTACACAGTCCCCTTTTTCTGCTTTTCAGTTTTGTCGCTGAGGTTTGTGGGGTTTTTTCATTTTTTTATTTTTTTCCTCCTTTCATCTTTTTTAGTTTACCTACTATATTAAAACCTCTTGCTCCCAGGCTGTCGTTAAGAGATCTCATTAATTAAGATGCAAGGACATAACAATGAAGAGGCCAAATAGACTTTGATTCATAGATGCTTAAAGCTGCAAGAGTTTGTTCACACTATTTATTTTGATGTCTCGTATAACAGAATCACTTGTTTTATGCAGTAATTCCAGCAGTGGAGGAAAAAGACAAATACTGTGCATGAATAAAGTGTTCTGAGTTTCCTTATTTGCAACATACCCAGATATAAACTCAAATCAGTTATCCAGAATATTTAAAATATTTAAACCATACAGAGAGGAAAAATAAAAATAAAAAAAAAAAAAAAATAAAATTAAAAAAAAAAAAATAGAGGAAGACTTAAAATCATTGAAGAATAACAAGAAAATCATGCCAGTTGCCCTTCATGCTTCGGATGCCTTCAGCCCAGAGTTAGGGGAGGGATGTTTCATTGAAAATTACCTTTTACCTACAGATATGAATGTTTGTCATACTCCTGTCTTCAAGCAGCTCTGCCTTTTCACTGTGAATATCAATTCAAACAACGTAACACCAGATGATCTCAGAACTAGGAAAGGCTGCCCTACTCTTATTTCTGACACTTCTTTCTTTTTCTTCTCAGAAGTCCAGCTCCCACATGGACACCTGCTCATGCAAATCCAGGATACTTTTTGGTTGGTTTCATTAGTGACTGGAAAATGATCTTATGGACAAAAAAAAAGAATATCTGAAAAAAAAACAATTGAAGTGAATCTCTAATCATACATTAAACAAACATAGGCACTAGATGTCTCTTAGGCACATTGATAATGAAAATAATGGTAGTTACAACAGAACCATAGGCTCCACTGAAGATAGACATGATATTGTCACTCACACCCAAATCTTCTTCCAAGTGTTTTTCATAATACATTATCAAAATATGAGTGGGAGCATAAACATAGGGGCACACAGATGAAAGAATCTGCTTAGAAGAACATGAGAGACCAGGGAGGAATTTGGCATCTAGTCTAAGTGTCAGAATACTTCAGCCATTAGAAACCATCACTCTGCCACAGCCTGTCACATTCTACCTCATCCATAAGATTCCCACAGGACTCTGGTCCTCCTGGGAAGCATATAAGTTAAGTTTAGACATCTTTTTACATCTGAAAAGGAAGGTAGGTCAATTCCAGACGTACAAATCCTTATGGGAAATGACTAGGTAATGCTCCCCACATCACAGCTCAATTTGGCCTGAGGGTCTGATTTACAAAGGAGATTTATTTTTTATCTCCTTCCTTCCCTTTGAGTAAACTACTTTTACATAGCTTGTCTCACACAGAAGAGAGGGGATGTTTTCTGCGAACTCGGCTGCTGAAGCTGAGGTCATAAAAATCAAAGAAAAAAGAAATACAGATGAATGGCAGCAACAGTGAAAATGCTTCAGCAAGGAAGAGAAACAGGATAACAAGAAATGCTTGGGAGAATAATTTAAAAGCTGTAAAATAAAGCTATTTGTTTTGCAGCAATGGAAACATCTGAAATGAGAAAGAAATTTTTATTTGGTCTCAAAACTCCAGCATGATCAAACAAATATGCCTATAGAAGAAAAAAAGATCACAATCTTTTCATGTTGTTATGATCCTCTTTTCCTTGTTTCCCACCTACTGCATAATTAGATATGAGGAACTCACAATATTAAATTTTCTTGCAAGTTTTTAAATGGCAGCCCCAAAAGAGGCGACAGCTGAGTCTCAAACTGAGGGGCCATGTTTCACACACTTACCTAGCACTCCTGCACCCCTCAACCCTCTCCCCACCTTTCTCAACATATTGCTTTGTTCTTGCATCTGAAGCTCTCCCCCTTCCCCACTGCTTTCCTTTCCCTCCTTTTCAACATCTATTACTGCTTATACTACAGGAACAAACCCAAGCCACTGCTGCAATGGGAAAGGTCATCATTCTAAAAGTAGGCAGCTGAAAATAGTTTTCAGTATAACAGATTCAAATTGCACCTGGTTACATGCATCATTTTATCTTATTAGAAAACATAACTTTTTTCTGTCTGTATTGTTACCGCAAACCATTGCTAAAAAAAAAAAGCAAACTTCTGGCATGGTGAAAAAAAAAACAGTGAAGCCACTTTATCAGATTTTCACCAATTATCCATCACAGCAAAATGCAGTTCCTAGCACCTGCTTGTAGCTGTTATTTAGAAGACAGCAAACGGGGGGGGTGTGGGGAGGGTGGGGAAGGGAAAAGTATTTTAATAATTGTACAGTGCTTTGCAAAGGGAAAAGAAAACTTCTTTCAGTCATTTGGCGATCAGCTAATGCCCTGAGGCATGAACACAGACTAACCCAGTCTAGCAGGTAAAGCTAAAAATTTTATGGAAGACCATAAAGTTAGCTGTCGCTTTTAAAAAGCGCAGCTACAATGTTCAATTCTGATCTCTTGCATGATCTAAGTGCTTTGTGAGGAAGTATTTCATTTCATTTGCTTGAAATTTACCCATGATTAGCTTCATATGACTTCATGTCCCTTAGTTATGAAAGGGTGTAAAAAGTCCAGGACTGGTTGGAGGTTTTTTATATACCCTTTAATCTCCAGTGTTTCAATTAAAGCTATTTTAGATTATTTGTAATGCTAGGAAATTTTGCAAAATGTCAGGATGCAGTTTATTTGCCATACATCAACATGACGCATTTTCCAAAATCCTACTTGTTTATATGATGAGAATTAGGGCCAGATTTCGATATCATGTGAACACTTACTTTGGAAACATTATCTGACCTTGACTCACATTGATTTTAACAACAGTCTGGTCTTACTTTATATGATACGACAACGTAAGAGCCTACAAAAAAAAAAAAAAAATCTCCTTTTGGGAGAGGAATTTACTGAATGAGACATTGGAAACTGGAAAATCAGAGCAGACCCCACATCTCCTGAATTCTTTGTGTAATAAATACAGTACAGTTTCTTGCTGATCCCAACACCCAATCTCAGGTGCACCACCTTTAGAAAACACCTGCTATAGTCTTGGGAAATCAGTCCTGCTAAAACTAGACAAAATTCAAGTCCCCTTTTTGAGCCTGAGATTCACATTCTGCATAAGAAAAAACGAAGCAAGAGGGTATTACCTTCAAGGCAAAGGAGATTTTGGACCTTATGTAGGATTGTTATGTTCCTTGTATTACAAGAATTTGGCTAGGACTTTTTACCAGTCAAAATTTCACTCTAGCATTAGATGTATCTAAATCAAACTAGCAGCATATCAAACTCAATCTACAAAAGACTTTCTGGAGAGAAAACAAAACAAAACAAAACAAAACCACACCAAACCCAAACCCCAACAATAACAACCCTCTCCCCCCAAAAAACCCAAAACAACCAAACTCAATCAAAAAAAAAAACCCCAAACACAAACCACACGCACACAAAAAAAAAAAAAAATCACATACAATTTTACTGTTATATACTTATCAAAACCAAACAGAAAATGTACTCATAACTAAAATTTAATGCCAGCAGTGCTGGCACAGAACTCCATCATTTTCAGCTGTCGTATTACTATTGCCTATTCTGTTCTCGCTATCTGTCCTTATGATTGTATTTCAGGTTGCAGAACTGTAGTTTCAGTTCAGGGAAGAGATGCATGACTTAAGAAAAAAATCTTCAGAAATTATATCTTCTTGATAGTTTCTTGAAGTGCCTCAAATAATAATTTTCAGTATTTTGAAATAGAATTATAAAGGAGTTGGGAAAAAATAAGATAAAGAACACTGAGGCAGGGAAAACAGTATATCAAATTATGTGGTCATTTCACCAGGGTGGTGATAAGTAGAACACACACTTACCAAGATTTACCTGATTTCAAATTGTTATCCCAACCAAGCTGGAGTCACTGTGGAGCCTACCACCTTGTTCTCTTCACTATTTTCAGCACTGAACTATGTTTTCTGAAGATTTCTCAGATGGAATGTGCTCATGCTTTCCACCTACCTTCTGTGACATCCAGTTAAAGTGCAGCTGAGTGGAAAGGGCCCAAGACAATTCCATGGTGCAATAGGACAAGAGGAAAACATCAGTTCCTGTGCAAAACAGGCTGTCACTCAATGACACATCAAAAGGTTTTTACAGAGATATAGTTGTTAGAATAAAAATGTGCTGTTGATGTAAGATTTAAAATGTTCAGGGCTTTCTGAGTCCATGAAAAGAAATTGGCTGTAGATATGCAATAGCAGTTAGTAGGCATTTTACTCTGTTGTAGAAGTTGAGGATGCTGTCTTACAATCAAGAGCTCTTCAATATTAGCTAGAATTTCTCCTGTCTAAGCTGTATGTATCAGGTCTGATCACATCATTTGGCTAGATCTATATAAATATGGACAAGAAAAGGAGCTGTGCTGATAATGTATCACATTTAATTCCAAACAATCTTGAACACTTAAAGATATGTTTGAGTTTTCTGTTGGGGTTTTTTTGTTTGGTTTTGGCTTTGCTTAAGAAGACTTCTGACAAAATTTTCACTATTTGACAGTCCCTGGAAACAAATTTAAAATACTTTTCAGTAGTATACAATGAAGAGCGGACTTTAAAATTTGGTTATATGCCAACAGACAGCATGAAGATAGATGTGTTTGGGGACAATATTTTGTAGACAAAATTACCAGGTCACCCTAAGTATCACTCAGGCAAATATCTTTTTAATTCAATAACATCAAATCTATCTGGTCAGAGGCAAACACAGTTCTTCCAGTGCATTTACTTTAATGTAGGTTTGAGTACTGCTATTGAACTGCATGGCTTGTGGATGGAAAGCAAAAAGTCTATTGAACCTCCTCTACTGTAATGACCTACAGTGCCTGTGGGACAGGGCTTTGCAGGACTTCCTGCAAACAGAAACAGCCCTGGTAGGAACTGGTGGCCTTAAGGGGTTGTAGGTAAAAATCAGCTTTCACCTCCTCTCAGTTTAAACACCAACCTGCTTAATCTGGAGGATTCCTTATATATTTCTGAAAACAGCCTGCCTTCCTTTTTAAGAGTTTTCTGTTTATTATGAACTACAGAATCAGACCCAAGCCAAGCTTGTGTATGTGTCCATCACTCCAAGTATCCACACACATGGAGTAATGAAAGTAAGGAAAAGAGCAATGTCTTAAGCTGAGGAGAAAATAGAAGCAATTTTCTCAACTCCTGTAAATGTCCTACAGTTCTATGATTTTTAAGTACTGTTAAGAAATAATTTTGGGCATATTTCTCAAGGACCAACCCAGGGAAGAGGCATGTTTTAACAAGTCTATTAGCAGACAATAATTCATGCTATCTATCATATTGTACCATTCATTCCTGCATCATCTAACAAGATGATATTTAATACAAAATAAGAGTGATGAAGGTCACAGAAATTTGTGCAATTTATTATCGGTGTCAAGCCAGATTAGTTTAGCCAGTACTTGACTAAAATTTGCCTAGGATGACTCTGAGTAAAAGGTTATTATCCAGTGGATATTCTCCTCTCATGCTCAGTCTTGCACTCTGAGAACTGAACTGACTGTAGGGAGTTCTCTGAAACTCACTCAAAAAGGGTTATTCAGGTCTCATGTCCCAATTCTGCCTCTGCTTTCACTTACTCTTTCAGATTCCCAGAGTTATTATCCCCAACAGATAAGAAGATGCAGCAGCAGTGCTATGCTGTTGGGAAATCCTGACAAAGGAACACCCTTTGGAGATGAAGATTTCTGGGGGTGGAAGAATACAATATGCACAAGCAATGACTTTTTTAAGAGTACATTTGAGCGGTGATCTGAATAAAAAAATGCAGGAATTAATGGCCCCTTTGAACACACACACACACACACACACACACACACACACACACAAGCACACATATAAAAAGATTCTACATAATTATTAATTCATCTGCTACTTCTGGGATCTGCTCTCAAAGAAGCCAAACCATTTTACTGCTTTGGTCAAGACAAACATGAAGTTGTAACAAATCCCAGTCTTTGTTGAAATCTGACACAGTGCAACCACTAACACAGGTCTAAATGTAATAATTGTTCAATATTTTACAGAAATCCTGTTACAGAATATATTTTCTATGATTCTTACCATAATTGTTTGGGGCTGTTTTAAATTCATTTTCAAAATACCTCTTTTTTACTCCTGTGAATGGTTCATACACCTCCCTCATCCATCTTTAATGAAGTTATCAAAGTTACATCAGGGTTAATTAAACCCAAGAGGCACAAAACTACAGTATGGCTCAAACAGGATGTTTCTTGAGCCTTGAATGGAAGAATGAATAATATGCAAAACTGACAAGCACCTCTCATTCCCACAGTATTCCTGCATACATTGGTTATTCTAGCAGTCTGACCCCCATTATAGGAGAAAATTTGTCTTGAAGATTTAACATCAGTTCCTCCCTCATTTGGAATCACATAAACATAATTTATAACATCCAGTGTTTATTGCAGGGTTCAGCTATACCTCTGTGTAACAAACAAATCTAAACTGAGTTTCCATGGATTTGTCATGAATGAAGCTACAAGTAATGCCTTTGAAAAAGAAAAAAAAAAAACAAAACAAAAATCAATCAAACAAAAAATCCCTCTCAAAAAAAACAACCCTTCAGTCTGAGCAATTTTGAGTCCTAATGCGACGTTCCTGCCATGAAAGTTAATGTTGTGAGAGCCCAGGAGAGAAACCTGCAGAAAAGGAAACTCATCCATCACTACAGCTAAAACTGGGAAGGACTTTTCCACTTAAAGTTTTGTTGTGGGGTGTTTGTTTTTTTTTTATTTTGAGACAATACTTCTAATTGAAGTTGTTCAGACAGATAGGAAACCGGTTTTTAACTTCATTTTTAGCTTTTCAGCTAATCCAGTCCCTTGATCTAGCTTACTGGGTAATCATAACAATAGATTCAACATAGGGAGTGCAAGAGGAATGAGGGAGCAGAACATCACACTTTGCCTGTTCTGGTTTGGGAGTTTCAGCCCACCACAGACAGTGCCACTGTACAGGGAGCCCTGCCCTAAGGAGGAGCACTATCACACAATGAGCACTCCCATCAAGATGTTTGTGACTGACAGAGTTAAGAATTAATTATTTTTAAAAGACCTTATCTCAGTATGGTCAAATTTCCTTAGAAATACTAAGTTTCAATAGAGTTTGAGTGCCGGCCTCATACATTTGAGGGACAGCACACTTTACAAGAGACATTCTCCTTGCCCAATTCTACAAAAGTTTAGAAAAACCTTTAAAAGTCACTACATGTTAATGTTAAAAACATTTAAAAGCCTCCAGTAAATGATAATACAGGGTACAATGCAAAAAAATGTTCATTGAAAGCAATGGCCAAAGACCTGCAGTGTGATAGCCTCTGCTTTGTGATTCAAAAGCAACATGAGCTAACCTCATGTGATTTTTAGACATCTGATTTTTTAATTCTTTTTAACTGTTTGTCTGTTAGCAAACAAAGCCTAATATCAGCCTTTGCCTGATATGTCACAACAAATTTCTTGCTTTTAACTTTGCCAGACTTAGACTCTTGTGCTGCAATTTTCAAGGATTTGTCTCTACCTCAGGCAAAACATTTTGAGAAAGCTTCAGTGAAGACATCTCTGTAAATTCCAAGAACAAACATAGAATAACAAAATCCTTATCTCTTTTTATGAAGTAATACAAATTACCTGGCATTGATTCTTCAAGAAACCTTACTGCCTCCATGGTTTAGGAGGGAACTTGATACCTGGCAATTGCATTTATAGTCTGCTTCAGATATCTACAGCTTCAATACAGAGGAGCACCTCAGAGCCCTAAAAAGCATGTCAGAAACAGTGGGATTGAGAAAATTAGGGAATCAAGCAGATATAGATCTGCTACAGATGTGAAGCAGAGATCTGCTTTTCGTTTTTCCTAGCATAGTGCCAGGATGTACCTGCTCTGTGCCATACAGGTCAGGTTGAACGGGGCTTTGATCAGCCTGGTCTAGTGAAAAGTGCCCCTGCCCATAGCACGGGGGTTGGAATTAGATGATCTTTAAGGTCCCTTCCAATTCAAACCATTCTATGATTTTGTATTCTGGCATATCTCCTGCTCCACAGGGAAACCACAAAGCTGTTGGGGAAGTGCAGTGGGAGTCAGTGGTGCAGCAGGGAAGTGGGAGAAAGGCTAATGATCCAGAAGCCACTTGCCAACATGGCTCAGACAAGCTGCCACAACCTCAGAGACAGACTTCTCTAGTGTGCTCCTGAACAGCATCCCATGGGTTAGGCACCCTGTCATGCCCTGCTCATGGCTGTCATAGCCTCATAGATGACTAATAGCAAGTCCTTATTTTACCCAGCCATTTACACTAGGACTTATCATGACTTCAGAACACCTTAAGAACCACTGTTTTTAGTACAGAGAGGGGCTTTTGTAATCATATACTTTTGATAATGAATCAGGGATCATTATGAATCTAGGCCATTTTTTACCCTGAGGTGTGGAGGATCCAAGGTAGTCTCAATCTGAATTACAAGCTTGCTGCCAAGGAAATCCTGAGCTGCTATTCCTGTGCTCTGCTTCTTACTCACATCTGGGAAGAATGTCTCAGTCTTCTCTCAAGGAAGAGAGCACTGCACAACAGAAACAGGTCAGTAGTGATGGGCTTCATATATGGGTAAAGCCAGGTGTAGAATCCATTTCCTTAGTGCACCAGAATTGTACACAACACTTCTTTTCATACAGTTCATTCATATCCAGGAATCCTGATTTTGCAATGGAGAGAAAAATTGCTTCTGAATACGAAGATTTATGAGTGATGAGCAGGAAGGAGGATGTGAATCAGAGCTACATGCAAACCTGGGCTCCCTGTTCTCTTCAAGAATGAATTATCAGGCTGGTTATTCCTGACCTCCTAAATCTCAGCAGAAATCACACCTTATCAGGGAAATAATCAAGAACAATGGGAGGATTTGGAAGCTTTACCTTCCTTAAAACAAGACAAGAAAGACAAAGTGTTAATAAACAAAAAATTGAATTTTCAAATGCAGTTGGCTTTCCTCACTCTATTGAAGATGAATGAAGTTCATTTTCAAGGATAAGAGCATTCTTTGAGCCATATACCTGTAACTGTACTTGAATTTGTGCTTCAGGTACCTTTGGAGAGTTTCAGTACCTTTTATAATATTCTAGCTGACATTCAAATCTCAAAAAAATAACAATAATGCAAAATTGATTGTGTAGAAGTAGGTTTACTTATAAAAATCTATTGAGTCAGGGTAACCTGTCTTTCTTTGTCTCTTCCCCTCCACTTTCCAGTTGTTAAAAAACTTTCTTAACCCTCAGGCTCTCAGGCAGTTTATATCCAGCAATCAACTTAGAGACTTCATTTGATCAAACAGACTGATGCGAAGGATAAATTTTTTAGATTGCTGAAACATCCAATCCTGACAGGTTTGAGATCCGCTGAATAGTTTCAGGAGTATCTCTTGGGACAGTAGTACCTTTTATAGCTTCTTAGGTAAGAAAAAGCCATATTCAAAGCGCACTGAAGGTCAATACACAGCTCAGGTAAGTTTAACCAGCCCTGTTGAGTACAGTTGTAGATTTTCATATTTAAATACAGCAATGCATCTTTAACTACAATTATAATCACCTCTAGTGATATAGAAGCTATGGTGTACATTCCAAGGAACATTTACATAATTGCTCACCTACTATGAGAATAAAATAGTATTTCACTTTACATAGTGCAGACTTTTTCAAATACATTGTATCTTGGCATTGCTATCATGAGTTTCTAACCAGAAGGACTTCTGCATTCCCTTGTGCCTTTTTCACCATTGCAGAAGTCAGACTGTTTGAAACATTCATCCAGAAGCATTGTGAAAACACTTTTGAGACTGAAAAATGGTAAAGAGGGAAAAGTGCAATGCCATTAACTTCAAAGCAGCAAGTCTTTAAAACCCACCAAGCAAAAAGAAACTGTAAGTTTTTTCATCAAGAACTGTAGACATGTTGGCAAGACACCCCAGAAATATCCCCAGAATCATGCCTCGAACGATTAGTTTCTATACCAGTGAAGAGCCAGGCAAAACAGAAATTTGATGGAAATGTTTGGGGCTTCTGTCTCCTTGCTTATTTTAATCAGTGTTTCAAGTAGTTTAATTTTTTGCCTCTTAGAAACAGTGTATTTTTAATCCTTCCCTGACTACCCCATGGGCCTACAGAACTCATGCACATACACATAAACCTCTGCTCTGAACTGGATCATAGTGAGGTCCCCTCACACTATCACCATGTTTTTAATAGAAGACCAAAAATACAAGAGAAAAGCAGCTTGCTCCTGATGAGCTCACAGTGATGGGTCAGCAGCGCTTGCACACTTTTCTCACAGCATCCACCGGTTCTGCCCTCCTTCAGAACCAGAAATGCAAGCTGCCTGCATGATGGATGTGAAGGCAACAGACTTTACTACAGACAGCTTAAGTGCTGTAAGCTACAACTAGCAAACCCAGAATTCTGGCTTTGTGATGCATAATTCCCCTTTCCAAAACAAAACAATAAACCATATTTTTGCAAACCATATCATCCTGAACTCGTCTTGAAACCTGAGCTTCAAATTTTGTACCATTTGAATTAGTAGGTCATTGGAAGGTACACCACAGAAAAAAAACCAACCTGCACCACAAGAAACCCCACAGATTACCTGAAACACAATAAATACATTCACAAATTTAAATCATTAGATTACACTATCTGTTTTTTTCAGTGACATGTAAAAGATGCTTACATCAAGTGCCAAAAGATTCTTTCACCTGGTTAAATTTAAATGAGAAGTTTTTCCTGTCTGCAGAACCAATGAAAACTAAATATAATTTATCTTTCATACTAAGGAGACTATCAGTATCTATATCCTACCAAATTTGTATACTTTGAAGTTTCCTGGAGCTCCCAGTGTAGATTACCATCACCTCATACCAAAAGTCAGGAACAAGTCACTTGCATCCAAAGGAAAAACATTCGCAGCCATTAAACTCATTAGATGCAGCTGAACATGTTCTCCTCTAATTACATCCAGGGATCAATAGTAGCAAGGCAGTCTCTCTGATTTGGTATCAAAAAAAGACGAACCCTCAGAAGTGTTTGCACTTTAAGAACAGAAGAGAAAATATTGTTGTTTAAGATGAAATTAAACCGTGTTGACTTAAACTTCCCTCTCAGCACTCTTCCATTTTCTTATTTGATATCATATCAGAGGTTCTTCTGTGGAATGCCAATTCATCTGGAAATTAGAAACAAATGAAAAATTACAAGAAAATTTACATTTCCAGCAAAGTCTTTCCAGGAAAAAGATCTGGAGAGATCTCTTGACTTCTGAACTGAAATCTACCCCAAAAAGTGTGATATTCAATAGGTAGGCAGCTCTTTCAGTAGGGAGGAGGATTTTGTTGGTTTGCATAGCACAACATAAAATTTAATCAATAATACTCTTTAAAACTCTCCTGTTTTGCACTGTTAGCATGTGCGCAAATGACTTTCATGGTTTCTCACTTTATTGCAACATAACACTGGCACTAATTAATTCAATAAGTAGTAACAGCCACAGATTAAGCAAGAATTGAATAGCCAAGAGGAGTTACTAACGTGGTAGCCTACTGGAACTACCCAGGATGGAGTGGAGGAGTGAATCACAGTCAAGGAAGAAAATTTTCTTTTGTTGTTTATTAAGCTGAACATCCCCACTTAATCTACGCAGAAAGTTTCATATCTATAATCCCAATATTTTTATTAAACAAAACCAAAACCACCATAACAAAAAAAAACCACACAAAAAAAACCCAACAATTAAACACAAACAACAAAAAAAACAAGCCACATCCAATCCCTAAATCATCACAAAAATCTGTCCTTTTCCTATAGCTTGGTTGCTCAGAAACACTGAAAAATACCCATTTCCTTTAAATAATCCAATGAGAATTTGACTTGAAGGTTTCAAAAAGCATTTGAAGACACAGTACCAATTCTTGAGATACTAAATAATGCAGTGTAAAAGGAGATTCACCCACACAGCAAAGTGAAAGAAGGAAGACATTTTGAGCTGAGGGAGGCAATTAAGGCAAGACTGCAAGGAAACCCTCAGGATGATTTTTGACTTTTTTCTGCCAAGTCACTCTCTGACTTTTCAATGACTCAAAGCATTAGAGGAATAGATGTTTACAGCTGTGATTTCTGCCTGCCATTGTCACCCTCCCAGGGAGCAGCAAGCATCTACAGACTAAGGCTAAGCAGAGCACTCTTTGGAGAAAGGTGTCTGACTGCAACTGAGGTACCAGACACACCTCTATTCTTTGTCATTTCCAAGGCAAGCATGAATATCACAGGGTATGAAGCAACATATTTCAAGAGTGCCTGGTTGGCTACTGTGTGCAATGTCTTCTCTCACAGTGCTGGCACAATGCTGAGGCACTGGCAAGCACAAGACTCTGCAAGCAAGAGAAAGAAAAACATGACTCTTGAAAAGGCCAACATCTGAGATCTTAATTAGATATTTTTTTCCTTTCCCAAGTCATAATATTGAGAGCCCTAGACTGGTGAGAGGTTTTCAGCATTCACACAGTCAGAAATTATAAGGTGACCTTGCATTCCCCCAATATACTTTACTCATCTGACTGCATTCTTGGTACATCTCCCATCGCCTACCTATGTAAATGCAATCTTCACATGCTGAGATTTCTTACAGCTTTCTATTAAAGATACCCACTGGAAATGCCAACATACCAGAAAGTGTGACAGTCTCTGAATCTGTTTTTACTTTGAGTGCATGAGCACATTTCTATAGCACCGCCTAAAATACTAATTAAAAAAAGACATATAGTAATAAGATCACAAGAAGCTCTAATCTCTGGAAGCCAGAATAAATCCATTGCCTCCTAGATTTTCACATACACAGGAGAGAGCAGGACTTTGGTTTAAGATCATTATTTCTGACAGAATCATTGTTCATATACAGGGGGGCTGAGGTATTACTGGGCCATAGGACCCAATTTGCATCCCGATTAGCTTGAATCATGAGTATGAATCCACGTCCCAAAGGCACAGAGACCAGAGTTCAGGTTACATTTCCAAGTCAAAGCAGCAAAAGAACACTCGGTTTGCACGCCAGTACACCAAGGCTCAAAAAGCCATCATAGACACAATCAAGGAAAGCCTCCTCAGTCTGCTTCTGTTGGTTGTTTGTCAACACAAACCCAGATTTGGAGAAATTCCTCAAGCTGTACAGCTCAAATTATCCTCATATTCCGAGGTAACGATTTACATTAATGACACATTACACAAAGAAAGTGGGGGATCAGGTGGTGCTGGAAGTGGACACCTTTTTTTCTCTTATGCACAGCACATCATTCCCAAGTAATTCTAAAGCTTTGATAAAAATATCAGCTTCTGAAACACACAAGAGCATACTGTGAAGCCTACATTATCTGATAATTTAATAAGAAAGGCAGCTTTTGCTTCTGAGAAATAAACAGCCCAACTCCAGCTTTACTTCACCTAGTCCTTTGAGCCACAGGAAAAAAAAGCACCCCTTCATTGCTTGCAATACATCTGAAACAAATCAAGAGAAAAACAAAGCAGAAAACTGTAAAACACAAATGAAGATGTGTTTACATAGTTCTGGAAGAAGAGGATTCCAGCTTAATTTATTCTCTTGTATTTAAACAAGATTCTTGTAAAAGTGGCTTTCTACCAGTGTAAGAGCCTTCCTATGTCTGAGCCACTAAATAAAGCATTCTCAATACAATATTAATTTAAAACCTGAAGCTAAACCGCAGCCTGACCAGCCGCAGAAGAGATGCCAAAATCCCACAGGTTTTTTTTAACTGGTCCTGTTCCAATGTTACCCTTGTGATTTATCATTTCTAACATGTTTTCTAACTTCTACTCTGTTTGGCTCCAGGTTGATATTTAATAAGTCGAAGAACAAACACAGGTAGGCTGTCAAGCTGCCTCTCAACAGCTTCTGCTGACAAAGGGGAGACTGAAGATAGGCTGGAGCTGACTTTCCAAAGTTCAGCTTCTTTACAACTGTTTCCCTCCTCCTTTCAGTTTGAAAGATGGGCTTGAGTTTCCTCTAGGGAGTGACCATTTGGGGACAACCTCAGAGCTCTGGGCAGCCCCAAGCACCCGGTTCCAACCTGCAGACAATGGCTTTGTTTTGTTCACTGCTCTGCTTTTTTCTCCCTTTATTCATTGATCACTATCTTTTTGATGATATCACTGCAGTCACCTAAAAAGAATTTTATTCCCTATTATGTGCAGAAGACACAAAAAAACTCTTCTTTCTATTTCCACAAAACTTCACAGAAGTTAAAGGCTACTCCCAAATTTGTTGCTCTTTTTTCACGCTTTTTTTGAGAGTTCACACTGCATCACTGACTGCTACTGACTTCATTAGAATCAGGTTCCAGGAATTATCCTCCAACGTGTCACGATTTCACATATTGAGGCATTTATTTACAGATTTTTTTCTTAATAATCCACCCTTTTGTATCATATATTTCCATGCTGAGACAGAACTAATATCACCTTCCGATCTAGCAATTTCCAGATCCATCTAGATCCCTATTTTTGCTAGCAAGGAAAAAATTAAACACAGCCTTTCTTTAAAATCACACACCTCTAGGAGCAAAGCATGATCCAAGTCACAAACAGTGAAAGGAACAGAGGGCTATTTTTTCATGTCTTTTCTTCCTTCCCTAGCATTTCTGCAAAGTTAAAAGCATTGTTTACATCCCAAGGTGGTTCTTGGACATGCCAACATAGGTAATGCCTTGTTCAGATTTCTCAGCAGTGTTATTTTTTAGTTTCAAAATCAGAACAAGGTCACATGTGAACTATGAGACACTTAGAGACACTTTTGAGAAGGTCAAGTAATTAATTAGGAAAATACTACACTCGAGATTGAAGCACTTTGGCAAAACTTGGATAATTTAAGAGAGAATTTTCTCCATTCATCTGGAATCTGTGCTTTATTTTCAAGTAGAAGAGCAAAACTAAGTTTTTTAAAAGTCTTTGCTCAACTGTGTTAGTCCCATCCAGAAACTCTGTAGACAAGCCTGTGAGTCACTAAGAGAACTGAATATAAATTCTCATAGATCTAAAACCACCACTGATCTAGTATTCCCTCCAGAGTGAGTAAGAAGAGTCTTAACGACTGCTGGGATATTACAGGGATGCACATCCAACACAAGCAATGTTGTTGTTTGAGTTAGTACCAGGTGCGGTTCCTGGTACCCAAGATAAGATTTCTGACTAAGCAGTAACATCTTTAATTGAGTCTGGTACTCAACATGCCACTGGAGAGTTCACATCATGGTAATACACCTTCCCAGGATACTTAAGAGTCAAAATTAATTCCATGTTTAAGTACTGGCATTAATGTACATTAAGGCAGAACCCAAATAGTTAGCCAATCTCTGTCTTCAAAACTGCATTAAGGCTTAGGACTGCTACACTTCTACTAGTTAAAACTAGGGACATGAGAAGAAAAAAGAAAACAAACAAAAAAATCTGCCTGAAGTCAATTGTACCTACAGAATTCAGTAGTAAATGAAAACATTAAGCTGAGTAGAAAATTGGTTAGAAATTGGAAATCAAGTTGTAACAGGTAATGGTTTATGAAGGAGGCAAACAGGGCAGAAATTATGCTTCTGGTTCTCCATCTTTATCAATTACATAAATGAAGGAATAAGAAACTGCAATTCACAAGTTTGCCTAAACATTAATGTAAGATGAGATATCAGGTTCCAAATGCTGTCCCTGCAGCACTTTGATACATAAGCTCAGCAAACAGAATTTAATACAGATAAGTGGACTTGGCATAATGGAAGTTAATTATTAATTGTAACCACAGAGTAAAGAGCAAATATTGCAGGCAACAGATATTGAAAGAATTAATGAAGTGTAATAAATTGTTTCCAGCTGCATTGTAACAGCAAGAAAATCGGAGAGTAAGGTGCTTGGCTGACCACAAATTCTAAATTATGCTACACAATAAACAAAATAATCTATACTTACTCCTAAATTCAGTTTTGGCTCATTATTAATAGAAAAATATTTAGAAAAAAAAGAGTGCAGAAAAAAGAAGAGTATGTTAATTCTAGTCACTGTCAAATAAAAATTACCATGAACTTGTGTTGCCTCCCCTTGTTTCAAAATTAAATGCTTAATGGTGATTAGAAAAAAATATACATTATCTGCTGGTTTGTTATTTCCTGCACAGGTGCTTATTTATGAGGGTTCCCTTATGTTGGACTAAAGCATACTCATTCCTCATATTTCTCCTAAGTAAACATGTTTGTTGTAATTATTGATGGGAAGAATTATGTGACAGCAATGCAGAGCAGGGATCATAAATGTTAAGACTCACCAAGCTACATCAGGCACAAATACAAGTGATGGTGTTGCTGACAGCTAGTAAGCATACAAATTTGGTGCTCCTATCATGCGGTGTGACATTAGGGTCAAGCATATGAAACAGAGAATTGTACAGCTCATTTAGAATCCACATACTTTCCCTTTAATGCAGTGTTAAAAGGCTTCTATCAGAGGCTCGAATACAATATTAATGTGGCAAGCCATTCTCTTCATAATCATGCACTGTTATTTTTAACAGGGACAGAACAAAACCCTAGTAGCCTTTTCACATTAATCTATTTCTTTTCTCTCAATCTACCTGTCTATGAATTGTTTTTCTGTTTATGGATTATTCCAGATATTCTCCCTCATTTCTCAAATTGCTCATCAGACTGCTTTTAAAAAACAATCATTTAAAGAAAAAAAAATCAAACTTCATTGATCAAAAGACATTACTTCACTAGGTCTACATTGTTAGACTGAAATACAAAATTTGGAAAAGTCCACCATCCCAGTTTACTTTGCTAAACCTCTAATTTAAAGAAGTATTGCTTGAACAAAAAAGAGACATATGGTACAGTTCTTATGATACTAATTTATGTTCCTAATGTTCAGATAGGCAAAAAACTCCTTCCCCCCCAGATTCCCAAACTTTCAATTTTTGTTCCAGATACAGGGACGTATCTCTCTAAATCCATGAATGCTGCTTATGGATGAGACCCAATTTCAAGTTTCAGAAATAAATCAAAATTAGTTTTCCAGATCTCCAATAAATACCCTGAAGAGTGGCCTTTTCAAAAAAGTAGCCTTTTGCAAAGTGAAGAAAGAATCCTCTTGATGGCTTTGATGAACATAAACATCAGACAAGTTTATTTTCACTGCATCATGTAAACATGTTTCTACAGTTCTCAAAGTTTTTACCTTCAAAAAAGTGGATGCTTTTCTAGTCAGTTACCCACTTAACTTTGAAGTAAGGAGCCTGTTAATGTTTTAAGTACAGCGTAGTCATGCTGAACCTCTAACCATAATACTACTGCAGGAACCTGGTATAAATGCATGCCTATCAAAAATTTAGTAAATATGCAAGACAGCAGAAATCTAAAAGCATAACATGCTTTCTTTTCCATCTCTCTTCACTATGGCTGGATGTTACATACTGTCTTCATGGTTTAAGGAGCTGTGTTTCCACATATTTTGAAATTTTACAACATTAATACTAATTTATAATTATAAATAATAATTTATAATAGCAGTAAACATTTCTAGAGATAGGTTCCAACCATACAAAAGAGAAAGAAATCTGTTTTTCTAGAATATCCTAAAGCATCCCTGTTTGCCAAAAATAGGTACAGATAGAAAGGTACATTATAGGCAAGGGAACTGAGGAGTCGAGGAACGATTCTCTCCATATTTCTGTGCTATTTGGATATGGTCTTACCATTTTCCTCAAGAAGTGTTAATTCAAGAGCAGAGCTTAAGAAGAAAATTTGCACACGTTGGATCCGAGTACAGTTCTGCTTTTTTATAAATGAGTCATTCCACATCTTCTGCCAAAGACACACTACTGGAAGATGAGCCAAGATGCTCATATCCATTTTAAAAGAAATAAAAATAGCCTCTGAAAAACAAATAAGCAAATAAAATCTGCTGCCCAGTTAAAAATCAATGCTGGTACTTCCTGACAAAACCGGCATAATGGATGGTCCTGTACAGAATTCAGAATGTATGCTTTGTATTTTTGCTAATGATTGACTGAACCAGTAATAGAAACTTTGATGGACAACAGTGAAAGAGTCCTATTCCGCTGCAGATTGTATCTGTATCCAACACACTGAGTTTTCATGATATACTATGCCTGGGGTTGCAGTACATCATCTGAACAAAATGAGTATGATTAAAACTCAGAGTCAAAGAATGACCCTATGGACCACCCTTCAAATATAAATGTATATTAAAAAATCCATTTCTTTGTATTAGTTGAGCTGCTAGATTTTATCAATAGGTCATTGCCACTGGGCCAGATTTGCAGCTGATATAAATCAGCATAGCCCCTGAAGTCCCAAAGAATATCAGAAGACTATTTTTATCAGTCATAGTGAACTAAAACCAATAGTCTCTAGTAACATTCTAGCTGGTCACCAAATTTTCATCCTAATGGGAAGGAAAGGGAATCAGGAGTAATGGAGCATGAAAAAAGTTAATTAAGCACAGGCTGTAGAAAGCCATTGACCAGGAAGGTTGGACTACATGACATGGGGGACTGGATAACACGACCTTTGAAGGTCCCTTCCAAACCAAACCAATACATGATCAAAGTCTAATCAGGAAACATGCTTCTGAAAATTTATCTAACTTCAACAGTTTAAAATTTAGGCATCGACTTAAACTAAGCATCTGGATGTCCTTTTCTGTCAGAAACTGGTAACAGATCAACAAATCAGCTTCTGAGTGGACCAATTGCTCTCCAAAGACTATAGGCAATCTTATGCACTTATTTGGGTCAGATGCCTAACTTTCAGTTGCCTAAGCTTTGTCTGATTTTTGCAAGTAATAGACTTGATTACATTTCACTACCACTTCCATACTATCCATTACAATCAATTACAAAAACAATACATACTGGATAAAACCCAAATAACTTACTGTACATTGAAAATGCTTAGTTTACGGGCAGAAATTTCAGAAGGCATCATTCCTAGTATATGATTTAGAATTGAAAAAAAGAAGGAACTGTACATTGCAGTAGTAACACAAATACTTTAAAAAGCAAGCAAGCAAGCATTTAAATCGTCTGTAGAAATATGCAGCAAAGATAGAGCAACCTTCCCATATTAACAAATAACATGGCAAAAATTCTAACACCCAGAAGCCTGAGCTGCAGATAACTAATCCTATTTCTATCACTTAAAGTAATTAAATATTTTGGGAATGAGACTGCAAAACAAATTTATCCAAGATAAAACTGAACAGGCAAATGGGTCACAGTATAAGTTCTTGCATGAGAAAGATTTTGTGCTCAGAAAAGGAGCAAGTCTCCCATGCAATCTTTTGCAAACTCATTCTGATCTCTGTAAACATTTCCTTTACCCAGAACTTTTCTCTACATGAATAATAATCACCCTTTGTTTTTGTAGGAAGGTTCATTCCAATGATTTTCTGTCTATCAAAGATGCAGCAGGTCACAGCTTCTGCTTAGATTCTTTTATTACTGCAGGGAAAGAGCAAGGACAACACCAGTGACAAAGTTTATATTATGACACCAGCGCACCTGCCCATGTGTGGTTAAGAGACATTCTGGAAAGCTAAGAGAGAAAACTCTGTCTGAATACCAGCAAGCAAAATTTAGTTTACATGCACACTATACACAGGGCAAGTGAGAAGCCATAAAAGAATCTGGCTAAATGATGAAGCAATGTCAGACCCAAATAAATGTTCACAAAACTGTTACCTTCACCTTTTTCACACAGATTGACTGAATACAAAGGTTGTGTGTTGCAAATGCAACCTAATGAAATCTTGTATTGATAGGAAAGCTTGACTTAATAACTATGGCCCATGCCCTCAAAGTCTTCACTTATCCGTAAGAATTCCCCCTCACTTATGTCATGATGAATTATGATCAAATGACAATTTTCCTAAACATTTCCTATACTTTAAGCTCCTGGGTTTTTAGATCCCACATGAATGAAGCAGGCATAAGAATTAATCCTGGTTCAGAGACTGGCAAATGTACCCATTTATATAAAATCTGCTCACATGGCTAGATTTATTTTTGCAAAGACCTCTCACAGGACATGATTAATTCAGCCGTTCCCTGGCAAACTTCATTACACTCTAACATTGTAAAGCACCCTATCAAAACTCAGAGACAACACTGCGCTGTCGCAGTTTTGGCTCTGTTCTCAGGCTGAGGAGATAAGGGATTAGAAAGCTTCTTAAATCTAAAAATACCTCTCAGTCAAATACATTTCCCAATTAAAATGAACAAATAAATAAATAAATTCAACACACCCCTAAAGAGATAGTCAATAAACAGTATGATCCACAAGCAGCAAGCCTTCAATTTATTCCTCTGTAGAGTACTAGAAACATTCATATTCTGTTAATATCCTAACTCAAGACAAGTAAAGTAAGTTTTATTGCCAATTATGTCTGTTCATCTTCTTTTTCTTCTCCTACATGTTGAAAACACAAAATCAAACAAACAAACAAAATAATCCCTACGTCCTGCAAGGGGAGAAAGGAAAAAAACATGTTTGTGTAGTCTGGTTTTAATTCTGTTTTTTCAGCAGCCAGCAAGGGCTGACCATTGCCTGAAGGTCAGTTTATCTATCTTCCAAGTGAGAATCAGACATCCGAATATCCCATCTGGAGAATATTTTATTCCCCTTCACTGGATGGTTGAATTCATTGTGTTTTCTCATGTAAGCTTCAACTTCAGATTTGAGCAGCTAATGGTAAATGCTCCAACAGGCAATGCCAAAAATCACCAAGAAAGGATCTCCCAGGACAGTCAATTCAAGAAGTAGGAACTATAGCCAGTGAAAGACACTCTCTCCAGTACTGCAAAATATAAGATAATTAGAAATATAAAGCTTCCATAATGTTTTCTTTATGGCCAGAAATGGTCTAAACTGATTTTCTCTAAATAAACCAACCAGAGTTGGATAGGAGGTGCAGATTTCAGGACAAGAGAAGTCCTAAACAACATGGTTTATAACTCTTACTACTTTTCCTTCACTGTCTTCAGTAAAACTCAATCTCCTCTTTTATATATACACTGAAATCTAAATTTAGGACCTCCAGCAGAAAAATCTGCTATGTAGAGGTCTGGCCACTTACATTTAATAGCCCAGGATTTATTATCTATTCATAAAATTGCCTAGTGTTGCCTTTTGGATTTGGACTTTATATAATAAAACAGTAGCTATTAAAGTTAAACAAAAATCTTTTTGGTAAGGCTTTTTTTTTTTTTTTTTTTTT